>BQKN01064891.1:315929-335798 GCA_022839385.1 Asparagus kiusianus | reverse complement strand
AGATGAGATGAGATGAGTTGGAGGTATATTATTGGATGATGTGACACGTACTTAAGAAAATTGATTTCTTGTTTTTTTTTTTTTTGAGGAAATGGATGGAAAGGAATGTTTAATGAGATGAGATGAGTTGTCACAATATTATTGGATGATGTGTGTAATTTTTAAAAATGAGATAAAATGAGATGTGATGAGTTGGATGATGTGACACATTTCTTTTGTTTGGTTTATTTTTAAAGGTAAGAAAGGAGATGAAATAAGATGAGTTGGAGGATAAAAATAATATTTTATTAGATGTTGTGGGTGAGTTTTAGGGATGAAAATGTATAAAAATATTATTTTATTGATTTCCTTGTACCGATTTCCTTTTCTTTGATTTTAGGAAACCAACCAAACGGGCCCTAAGTGAAAACTGAAAGAGCTTAAAGATAACATCAAAATTATCAAGGTTCAAAATTATCGAGGTTCAAATCTATCTAGATATCAATTTAAAGATCTCATGAAAAAAGATTTACCGATTACTCATGTCACGGATTACTCATATTTCAGGGATATATGAACGATATATTTTAATTATCCCTAAAATACATAAATAATTAATCCCAACTGTCAGTGTAAAATTATAAATCTCACCATAAGTTCTGATTTTTTGGTAGTGAAAAGAAGGTAAAGAAGATATCAAGGAAATCCACCAGCTAGATGCGCATTCAGAGAAGAATTCATGGGAAAATGTCTACCAAATTACTAACATGACCCCCCCCCCCCACCCCCACCCCCCACCCCCCAAAAAAAAATTTAAAAAAAAACCCAACCCCCAACAAAACAAGACCCCAAACAACAAAAACCATGGCAATGCTTTTCAACCTGCACGGATATGTTAAAGAGTATAAAACTAAAACCCTCGGCCCTCACAACAATTTTAGAGTTCTCAGGACTCCAAGAATTACGAAGAAGCATTGTAAATTTCCAACAATTCATGAAAATTGTGAGAATTATTTAATAATTTGAAGATGACTGATGACAAATTCTTACCGGTTCGGTGGCATCAGGAAGCATTTTCTTGAGCTGCGACATAACGAAGCGAACAGCTTCTTCATCAGATAACCTCTCGATATCATAAGCGAAACTTCCAGCAGCCATGTAGACAAGAACAGGGTTTCCCGTTGCCTTGTGAAGATTGAGAAAATAACCACAGGCATAAGAGTTGGGAGCAACTACTCCTAGTACTTCAACGTTAGGCCAAAAGACTTTGTTGAAATGAAGAGCTATTTTGTTCTCGTTTCCAACGCCCAAATCAGAAATGGCTGAGAGTTTCCAATCAGGAAGCTTAGGTTCAAAGTCGATTAGATTTGCTTTTAGAACTCCAAGAGGAACAGTTATGATAGCAGCGTCTGCAACGAAGGTAGTCCCGTTCTCAACAGTGATGACTACTCTATTAGGGCGCTGAATAATTTTTTTGACCCTGTAAACATTTGAATAAATTAGAAAGTTGTGATTAATACCTCAAAATTGTTTCCGGACCTCATTCTGTGATGGGAAGAATGATACAATAGTACCACAGAATAGAAGGTAATGATTTTTGAGGCACAAAAACAATAATTAATACTAGGGTGGGACTTTACTAAATACTAAAGAAAAATACTATTTTCACTAGTGAAAAATCAAAAAAAGTAAAAGTGTGCCATCATTAAACTATGTTTTGTCAATAAGGGTAGAATCAGACACAGCTCTTACGTTGATATCATTCAATCATCCAAAAGAAGAATCATATTCTATGTCTAGATATCAATCTAACATCTCCTGGTTTAAACTTGATATGAACTTAGAACACTGAGAATTGCAGGCAAAAGTAAATGTTGCCAAATAGTGCTAGCTAGGAGTCAACAAAAGACTAGGGTGAATTACTTAGCAGTAATCTAACCAATGAAAAAGGAAGCTAAAGAATATTGAAAAAGGTCTCAGTGGTATCCTTATAAAATTCCTTTGTTAGAAAATTTACGCGTTCAGCAACCCAACAGCTTGGAGGTTTTATAATAAAAATTCAAATCACATGTAGTGAAAATGCAAAACAAGAGCATCAACCCAGTTAAATTTGGTAATGTGTTCTAATCTAATTGTAAGCATACCTGCGATTCAAATTTACATATAATGAATATACATACAACAAGAGCATCAACCAAGTTAAATTTGGTAATGTGTTTTAATGTAATGGAGAGCATACCTATGATTCAAACGGATATCAAGGTCCTTTGCAAGAGCTTTAATTACAGGATAGTAACCCTGCACCATAAGTCCATGACCCCCAGTTAAAACATGTTCCTGCATACACAAGATAGCATCCATAAGATGGGGTTAGAAATTGTTACTACATCTAAGTATGGCTTTCTCACTCAACATCAATTTCTCTGGCATAAAGCAGAAAAAGAAAAGGGAGCATCAGAAAAGCATAAAGACCATTCCAGATGTAATTCCTCACGTAAAGATGTTGATTTATAAAATCATATGGAACAAATATCAATCTGGGTTTGATGCTGTGAGATAATGACAAGCCAAATGTATGAAGTAGAGTGCACACACTATGGCTAATGTGTAGAGGCAATATTGTTGTCATTCTTATCCAACATTTGAATAAAGGAAGATGAAATAAAAGAAAACAAGTTGAGGAGGAGAGCTACAAGTCACTAAAAGGTGCAAAACTGACAAAGAATTGAACATGATGGACATCCACATTCAACACCGTGACCTGACTGCCAATGCACCAAGTTCAATCATCAAACCATGGGCAAGAAAAAGAATACTTGTTATTTCCTTACATGAAATCTCTAGAATAATTGATATCTGATAAAAAAAAGGTTCTGCTCATGTCTCTCATGATTGAATAAAAAAATCATTTGAACTGATGATGGAGGAAATAAAAGAAAACAAAGTGAAGGGGAGGGCTACAAGTCACTAAAAGGTGCAAAACTAACAAAACATTGAACATGATGGACATCAATATTAAACACAGTGACCCCAGCTGCTGACGCACCAAGTTCAATTATCAAACCATGGGCAAGAAAAAAACAAAGCTATTTTCTTACCGTGAAATCTCTAGACTCATTCATATCTGATAAAAATGTTCTGCACATATCTCTCATGAGTCATGATTGAATAAAAAAAATTATTTGAGCTGATGACAGAGTATCAAGCACACGGATTAAAACTTAAACAGCTATCACATTTAATAGGAACAAGAAGGGGTATACTTACACCACGAATAACATTACACAGAGTTCAAAAGAAAAACAATTAAAAATAAGTAAAACTAGTATGTTACCTGATCCCAATTCTGTAGCGATATTTTATCCACATCTGCAGCAAACCACGCTTCCATTCTACAGATATACCATTGCAATACTTCATTTGCCAGACCCTCTTGCCTACAAAATGAAGCATATCAAATTAGATAAGGGTAGAATTATTAAATAATAAATGCACTAAAATGTATCTCCAATTCATAGTTTCATACCTCAACTGTGGGTTTCTATCCAAAACAATGGCAATGGCTTCAAGAATAGACATGTCAGCAGTATGTTCCTCCCTTACTTTCGTTGTCTGCAATAGAGAAACCAAGGGAACTTCCATCAAAAATCAAATGAATAGCTAGAAACATTTATATCAAACAATTATTGCACTAAGGGAATATATAAAATACCTCTTTGAGTATCCTCTCAAACAACTCTCCAACTTCAATGACTAACTGCTGAGGAACTTGTTGTCCATCCTTGTCAAAAAGTGCATAGCTGCATAAACCACATATAAAAGCTTTAATATTAGAGGATACTCAAAGAAATGAAGTTATGATCAAGGAGATGAACAAAAGGCTAGCACTCAAGGAATTTATGCATATATAAATGTAATATAATCAACAAAGTGAATGTATATGCACAAGCTAGCTCTCAAGAAATGTTAAATGATCAAAATTAAAACCCAAGTCCTAAATCCAATAATACAATTTTCAAAATGGAAAATAAGTCTAACAAAGAAAAACATACCTTTCAAGGTCATGGTCATATAAAACAGAATTATCTCCACTTGTGCGGTACAATTTTAAGCCAAGAACTCGAATCAGAGGAGCTAGGGAATTCTCATTGCAAACACCATGAAGCCTAAAAGGCAAAGACAAGTTAAACCATTCTCATACATACATATGTAAACATTTTGCCAAGAGTGCCAGTGGTAACAGAAATAAAATTGAACTTACCATGATGCTCCCATGTCGACAGGGCAGCCAAAAGAATAATCAGTATCGACACGCCCTCCAATTCTACTCCGTGATTCTAACAAAGTAACCTGGAGAAATATGAAAGGTAATTTTAGCTGATACAGATAAAATTTTACAGTGTGCTCAAAAGCGCAAAAGAATCACCAAAAAGTGATTGCAAGGGGTATATGCATCATCCATTAAGCAATTACATGGGAAGATACAATCATGATAAAGAAAGGCTTACCCTAAAAGAAGCATTAGAAAGTGCCCGAGCAGCTGCAATCCCAGAAATTCCTCCACCAATCACAATTACAGAAGGTGGAGAAGCTTGTTGTCTCTCAAAGTGAGAGAGCTCAATATGAGAGAGAAAAGAACCTAAATTGGGGGACATAGAGATCAGCAGAAATTTCTGAAAGAAAGAGATAGATATCATCTATAAATCTATAAACAAATAAAAAGTTGCACCACAACAAATTCAATTGATGAACGAGAAACATAAATAATGATTCGGAAAACACATACAAACTAATTTTTTCACAATACAAATCTGTTCACCTATATGTATGTCACCTAACAACTTTTCAATGTTTCCCAAAGAGAAACAATGGAGTCCCTAATTTTAATCCTATCTGCACACTTCCGAAGCAAGTCTACAACAATGACCAACCATTACCTCATCATAAGCATCATCCTATATATATGTGTAAAATATGTTGTATCACATACTATCTTAAAGAGAAATTTTTTCAACGGAAACCATTTTAATATCTAAGCGTTGAGACTTCATTAGACTGATGTGAGTCAATCATAAAACTCTCTTAATACAATTTCTCAATCATTATCAGATTGATTTGCATTCCAAGGATACTTTTCAATTGGAAAAATCCAGTACACTGATAAATGACATAACTTCTTTAAAGTTTTTTTTATTACAAAAGAATGAGATAGAACTTGATAAATAAAAAAGGAAATTATATGATTGCATCCATTATTTAGGACTTGGCAAGGGCATATTCCTCTTGGAAAACTATCTTTTGAGGAAAAGAATCAAATGAACAACATTGTTCCTTGTTCGGTGGAAAAGAGATGATGGTCCACCTTGAAGATGCATAATGATTCTGATTGCAACTCCTAAAACTAAGAGATTGTCAAAGTATTTAACCAAGAGCAGTTCTCAGATCTTAGCTTAACACAGCCGCAAAAACAACACCGAAGCCATTATTCCAAGTTTTTAGTATTGGCTGCATGTATATTTGCCCACCAATCCACTTGGTAAGGTCCATATCCTCCATAAACTAAGTAGTATCACATCCTTCATCCCATAGAGATAAATGGATCTTATCTCATACATTTTGAAAGGCATCCTCTTGTTGCTAAGTAGACGCAATGAATTTTCTTTCGGCCACACCACGTATAATTAATTCTATATGAGATGATTTAATGGAAACTTACGTCATGTACCAGCAGTAATATGTGGAACTATCGATGTAATTTTATAGAGTCATTCGGTCTAAATGCTACATGAAGAACATGATGGATGATGAGCTGGACTAATTAATGAATGAAACAACAAGCGTTACCTAAAAACACCTAAATTATTGGCTAAAAAATATCCGGTTTAAAGACGAGTAATCATATAAAATACGATCTACAATCTTTAAAGAACTAATCCCTAATCAGTGCCACTGACTAATGACGAAGAACATAATAAGATAAACAGATCAGACAGCACTACCCTAAAATTAGGGCTAAAGGAGCAACCTTTCTTGGCTCAATATTAAATTCATCAAAAAAAGTTGTTTTTTTCTTATCTATATAGCCCCAAGCCAACCATATTTGCAAATTTACCCTCCAATTCTACCACGCTGAATTAAAATACCCTCCAAGTTTTCTAGTAATTGATTAGATGAAATCCCCCCTTCAATGTACTACACAGGTGAAGTTGAAAAAACCAATGTGGGAGTTTTAGAGGTAAATTAGCAACCATATAGATTTGGGGGGGGTGGGGGGGTTACATTCTAATAGGGGTATATATGTAAAAAAACCTACAATAAAATAAACAGATCAACCAGAAAGGAACAATCTTTCTTGATCCAAAACAAAATCAAACAAGAGCATAAATAAAAAATTAACAAAAACCATTAAATTAGGGTTAAATTCAAGAGATCGTTACCGCCGATGGCGAAATCGTCGCAACCGGTGAAGCCCTTGGACGCCATTGCCGCCAACAACGACGAAGAAACAGATCGATGAATCGAATCGAAACAATTACAGATCGAATTGGGAACAAAGAGCTTAAGATTTAAAGTGTTTATTAGAGGAATTAGAACGTATAGGAATCAAGCTGAGGGTGTGGTAAAGGATGAAGATCATGAGCCCGTTCATGAAGTGGCTTGGATCCGACAAGCAGCGGAGCTTATCAAACCAGCTCATACGTGAAACCCTAAAATTAAACTCAAAACGGCAACGGAATTGATCGAAATCGATCGATCGAGATTTAAGCGAAGAGAAGAAAAAAAAAATGCTCCTTTTCTCTCTCTCTCTCTCTCTCTCTCTCTCTGCCTTCTTTTTTCTCTGAGCGATTTCAGGAGAAGAGAGAGTCTTTGGGGGGTATTTATGGGAAAGTAAGTAGGAAGGACTAAGACGGGTGTTTGCTTAAATGACTAAATTGCCCCTGAGGAGTTCCCTTTCGGAGTTTCGGGTTAGAACAGTGTGGACTGAACCGTAATTGGTTGGGGGGGTTACGAGAATTTTAGCTGTAGTCAGGCTGGTTTATGGTTGTGACATTAATTATTGGGTAAATGTCAGAAAACCCCCTAACTTTATGAGATTAATATGAAGACTCTATAAATCTTAAAAGGGTTAATTTCTTAAAACGCCTCAAATTTACATGATCCCCTAAATTGACCCTCAATAATTTTCTTATAACGTGAACAACTAAAATGCTCTTAAGAGAAAAAGTCCCTAATTGTTGTCATTTGCAGATAATGCACACTACTTTAAGTTTTAGGTTTTTCTCTCAAACTTTTTTACGTATTTACAAAATATATAGGGTGTTTGCTGAGAAAAGTTCAAACTTCATGCGGATTTTGTGAGACACCCTAGAGTTTAGGGAGATAACATGAAACCACCCTAAAATTCAAGGATCTTTTTTTTTTAAGTTTACCCTTTAAAAATTAGATAAACTCCTTAATTTTGGTGATTTTTTAAAAGCTCTCTTAAGTTTTAAAAAGTTTGCCAAATTAAAGTACCCTTTTTAAAATAGCCACCCTGCTCAATAAGAAAAATTCCCCTTCTTGTTTGTTTTGTATTCTCCTATAAATCTTTTTACCACAAATCCTATAACAGAATTTGGCCCAAAACTCATATGGCACTTTTTTAAGATTCAGGGGGATTTTGTAAAACTTCCTAAAATTTAGGTGTTTCTCTAGTTTTGTAACTCTAGGGGGCTTGCACTAAATCATTCCAAAGTTTAAGACGATTTTGTAAAGTTCACGCGTCATTGTTTTATATGACTGAATCCTAATATAGATATTTCCCTCGACCTGAGGAATATTCTTGTACACAACAACCTTCTTTAAATATTCACTAGCATTATCGTTCACGCTGCGTTTGCATGCACAAGAGGTGCAATTTTTTTTTAAATATTTCCATATATCAAAATGTATCGAAGGTTCGATTATAATTATAATGTGATGATATCTTAAACCTAATGAAAGTATATATATTTTTATCCGGGAAAGATAAGATTTTTAGCATCTATTAGTAATGTTTGTATATGTTTTTTTCTTTTCTTTTTCCTGTTGCAAAATAAAATGCACGTTCCTAATGCACAAAACTTATAATTTCTTTAAAAGTATTTATATATTTATATCTTTTGGCTTTTTTTAATATATACAGATATACACATACATATACGATACATACATATATATATATACATATATATCATACTCCTTTTAAAACACGAGTTCGAAAAATCTTTCGGTAGACAAAAATACCCCTATAAAGTTTAAACAATCTTAATACTAATCAAATTCTAATATTTAAATTGTATTTACTGATTTATTCTAATCATAATCAAATAACTTTAAAGTTTGAACTATCCTAATCCTAATCAAATTCTAACTTTTATATATCCTAATCCTAATCAAATTCTAATTTTTAAATTGTATAACTATCCACCTACAACTAAATCCAGCAACAAGATACCTCTACATCTCATCTCAAAATCTCATCTTTCAAAGTTTGTACTCAAAGCTATAATCATTGTATTTAATGATTTATTCTAATCCTAAACAAATAACTTTAAAGTTTAAACTATCCTAATCCTAATCAAATTCTAATTTTTAAATTGTATAACTATCCTAATCCTAATCAAATTCTAATTTTTAGATTGTATAACTATCCATGTACAACTAAATCCAACAACAAGATCCCTCTACATCTCATCTTAATCTCATCTTTCAAAGTTAGTACTCAGAGCCATAATTACAAAGACAAAGGAAAATAATAGGACATGGTTGCCTATGAAAAAAATGGCTTATACGGCTTTCATGGTAATAATTATATATAAACGTTAAAATATATAAGCCTATTCCTAAACTTAAAAATATTTATTATTTGATAGTTTTATTACCACGTCAGATTATGTATTCTATACTAATCCTAATCAAATTCTAATTTTTAAATTTGTAATCTTTATATAAGGAGAACTCTAATTATGACTATTATCCTATCACATGCAACACTTCATGCCTATATATAAACCAAGAAATTACACAATTTTTATAGTAACTTCGTGTCCTTCAATATGTATGCTCCTTTTTTATCTTCATGGTTATTCTTTAGTAATATTGCGTATTTAATTCAATGGTGATATTTGTCAATTGTTTGCAGCGATTTCTCCTCTTATTTCAGAACCTCTTTTGTTAGTGTGTTCTTCAAAAGGTATGTCTTATTGTTGCCTTCATTGATTTTCTTTAGTAATATTGTGTATTTAAATCAATTGATATTTGTTATTTATTACTAGTTTGTATTTGCTTAATTTCGTTTACCCTTTTTATTTTACCACGACAAAGCTAGCATGATTAAGAATTTGTCACATAAAAATAGATTGGAATTAATAGAAAAAATTATACACGTGTTAAAATCGAACCTGAAGAAAAGCTCATCTTCATTGTAGAAGCTTCTATCGATGGTGGCCGGAGAATTTTAGTCGTCGTGAGATGCTAAACTAGCTGCCATAGAAGGGAATTTTGCGCCTTTGAGAGAGATTTGAACGGCCTATTGGGGTCAACTTGCGAGCTAAAAGTAAATTTAAGAATACCTCCTTTAACTTTGGGTATTTTACAGAGAACCCACTTAAAGTTAAATTAGAGAAAACCATAGAACCGTGGAGGGGTTGCATAAACCACCCTGACTTTTAGAAATCAGAGAAATCTCCCCTAAAAATTGAAGAGCTTTCACGAGACCCTCTGAACTTCTGAAGTTTCACCCAAACTTTCAAGTAGGTTCTTCTATGATTTGTTAGGAAGAGAGAGTTGGAGGAAACAAGGAAAAAAGGAAACAAGTTCTTTTTTAAGTTTTACTCAAAGAGTAGATTATTTTTTCTAAATTTAATTAAGGTCTCCAAAAACACAAGTACTAATAGATAGCTTTATACTTTTATTGAATCATAATAATATATTTATCCCTAAACGTGTTTAAAATAACAAAATAGAGATTAGGACAAAAAGAAAATTTAAAAAATTTAAATAGAAGAAAAAGAAAACACTAAAAAGAAACCACACAAATTTTATTTTATTTTGGAAAATTCTTAAATTAAGAAAGGAATCAATAAATGTGTTTACTAAAAAATATTTAAAACATTTATCCCAAGACGTGTTTAAAATAACAAATTAGAGAAAAAAAGAAAAATTTGATGCCTCTCCCTTTCCCGTGCCAATTCTCGTCGCCTCTCTGACACGTCATGTCCCCATCTTCCAAGGTCCCTTCTCTTCCATTTTCTCTCCCTCGACCAAAGTTTTAATGGATCCCAAAGAAACATATGTCGCCTAAAAACTATAATTATACTCGGAATTACTGATTATAGTGTGTCTATGTTGGTTTGACATCATAATCCTATTACAAGCAATCAAGGGATAACCCTTTTTTTGTGATATGTATAGCCTAATTGCAATTTCACTACGATTCGACCGATCATATCTAGGACAAATTGGTTTCATCGCCTAGCTATGGAAACCCGAGTTCTCTTAACAAATGTTTGCTTCCTGAAAATATTGTGCTACATGCTATATAAATATCCCTAAACGTTTTTAAAATAACATAATAGAGATTACGAAAAAAAGGAAATTTTGAAACTTTTAAATAGAATAAAAAGAAACAGTAAAAAGGAACCACGCAAATTTTTTTTTTTTTGGAAAATTATAAAAGTAAAAAAGGAATCAATAAACATGTTTAATAAAAAATTTAAAATATTTATCCCAAGACGTGTTTAAAATAACAAATTATAGATTAAAAAAAGGTAAATTCAAACTTTTTATTATTAGAAGAAAAATACAATAGTAAAAAGGGACCACACAAATTTTATTTTTTTTGGGAAATTTCTAAAATTAAAAAAGGAATCCATAAAGAAGTTTAAAAGATTGATGTAAAAAAAATCAATTCAAAGATTAAAGCTGGTTTGTTTCTAAAAGTCCTAAAATCTACGGTGACATACTACTTTACTGGTCTAACATTGCCCTTTCATGTCATAGTTTCTGAGGACTTTACGATGTAGGCTTGTTTCTTTTCAAGTTTGCATAGACAATCATATACTCAAAACATATACATAATTCTTTATGTGTGACCTGAACCCTTGGTTTAAGACGCTCTATCAACATTTGTCGCTATGTCATAGCATGTCCCACATCTGACTGGTACTATATATATAAAAAGGATATATGACATTGCAATGTGTTTTTTCATTATACCACTGATATTGTTTGATTTGTGAAAATAAAATGAATTACAAAGTTCCACAAAGAAGAATATACGTGAGAACTAATATGTTCGTCTTTAAGTAGGCATGGAAAAAAATTCAATGCTACTAAATATAATGGAAAATCAACTAAAACATGTGAGATTTATATTTTTAAATTTAATAAATACGGCCTTTTCTATTGTTTATATATATCATGTGTATCATACTTCCTTTTTTATGTTTGCTTTTGAGATTGTGTATTATAAAACATGAGCTTATAATGTCCCAAATTAATGCGGAATTTTGTTTTCAATGCAATAATAAATGTGATTTCTTTACTGCTAGAACTATAGTTCATAATGACGATTATGATATCCCAGTTAAGTATATTGATTCCAGTTTAGGGTTAAAATCTATTACATTAATTTTTAATAATGTTTAAATAATAATTATAGCAAATCTAATAATTCAATTTTACATATTTTAACTCAAAATTAATCTAACTTATTTATAGTAATGAAATAAATATAAAATTAAATTATTTTGATATTTAACCACGTGCATAAAAACTAGTACATATGCATATATATAATGGTTGGGATGCGCGTACCTTGCACGTAGTTAAATATCACGAATCTTAGTTTTTTATAGACATCATCTAAAGGTAAAGTTACAACTCTTAGAAATAGTAACATAATTACTAATAGTTTCACATGTGAAAAATATTATTTCTCACGAATCTTAGTCTTTTATAGACATCCTCTAAAGGTAAAGTTACAACTCTTAGAAATAGTAACATAATTACTAATAGTTTCACATGTGAAAAATATTATTTCTTGCTTCATTGACTATGCGAACAATGCTTGAGCCTTGTCAGATATGATGATCCAGTTTTATAAGTTTATATAGTAATGTTGTCAACTTTAATTAAACACACAGATAATAGTTAAAAATTTAATTTTTATCTACCATACCCTTTTCAGATCTAACAACACCAGTAGAAAATGAATTATAAATAATTCCTTCTATTAATGCTAATCCAAAGTAAATGATCTGACTAACATGAATTACATCCTAAGTTGAACAAAGAAATGGTTATATATCGAGCAAAGGTCTACAATGAGCATTTACATTCTATGAGGTCATTCTACAAATCAATTTGTCAAACCAAAGCTTAGTATATTGTACATGTGGACAACAATGCCAACACCCAAAACAAAATTTAGGATATTATAATGAAAATAAGCATAAATTATAAAAAGTTCAAATTTTTATAAATGGTAATTGAAAATTATCGAAAAAATAACTCTAGGAACTCAACTTTGAGATCCAAACATACCCCATGCAAACAAATATCAAAGAAGATTGATAATTACAATGCTAAAAGTTTATAGGCATAAGTGAGCACAGATTAACAAACTCAAAATGAATTAGTAACAAATATTTTTATATAATGGTGTAATTTAAAAGACAAAAAAGAGAATATGACAGAAATAAGAGAAGATGGTAGAAAAATAGATTCACCAATCACTGATCAACAATCATTAAGGGTGGTACACTATTAATACAAAACGGAACGATGCTTACATACTTGATACTGGAGGCCACTAGAGCATGTTGGGGATTCGAAACAACCAATCGAACCCTTGCCCTTCCGGACCTTGTGTTGAAAATAGGAAAGAAGGAATAATACCATAAATAAAGATCTAACCTCGCACAAATAGTAAAGCAGACGAACACACAGATTTAATGAGGTTCGGCAACGTGCCTACGTTCTCGGGAGCCACACCACACAATGTCTTTATTAATTAAAGAAGAAAATACAAGCTCTCAAACAAGGGATTAATCTCTCTGAGATTCTCTCTCTCTTTCCAGTCAAAAAGCTCTTTTTTTGATGTAGTATAAACCCTAAAATCGTTTGGGGTATATATAGAATCCTGGGTGAAACAGATTCCTAAACAGACCAGAAAACTACCAAATTTACTCGCGGTCGATCGTCCCGGTCGACCGTCGGTCTCGCGATCGACCGCCACATTTAACCGTCTGCAAAATCCGAGACCAGTTTGATTACAGGGTTTTGGCAGTCGACCCCCACGGTCGACTGTGGCTGATTCCCGAGACTAAAAAATCCTACAGGATTAGCACGGTCGACCGTCGCGATCGACCGCCATCAGCTTCAGCTCCTTCCCAGCTTGCGTGCACGTTCGCGGTCGACCATCACGGTCGACCGTGGATCTGCATGTTTGTTTTTCTCGTCATTTTGATTCCAGCCTTCCTCTGACTTTGGGTCTACACCTTAGACTAACAATCTCCCACTTGGAGACCAAAGTGCCTGCAATGAGTTCACCTGAACTCTCCCCTTCTTCGCATGTATCTTTTCCCCCGGAAAAATTCTTTCTTCAATCAACAATATCTCGGCGATCTCGTCGATCCTCGTAGTGTGGCTCCGTCTTCGTCTTCTACTTGTGAAGGCCAACTGAAGTTGCGCATAACTCCAGTTTCTCAATGGTGACTTCCTTCGTCAACATGTCCGCCGGATTTTGACTCCCCAAAATCTTCATTAAATATAATTTTTTGTCTTCAACTAGCGAGCATATAAAATGGTATTTGACGTCGATGTGCTTCGTTCTGGCATGATATACTGGATTCTTGGCAAGATGTATAGCGCTCTGGCTATCACAATAAAGAACTCATCTTCCTTGCTTCAGATCCAACTCTTCTAAGCACCCGTTCAACCAGATCGTCTCATTGCTTGCTTCAGTCACCGTGACATACTCAGCCTCGGTTGTAGATAAAGTCACAATCTTCTGCAGAATTGAGACCCAGCTCACTGCTGTCGACGCTAAGGTATAAACATACCCCGTGGTGCTTCGCCTCGTATCATGATCACCGGCGAAGTCCGCATCCACGTATCCCTGCAGCACCAACTCCTTCCTCCTGAAACATAATGGCTTGTTCGTTGTCCCTCTCAAGTATCGCATTATCCACTTCACGGCCTCCCAATGTTGCTTCCCTGGATTGCTTGCAAATCTGCTCACAACTCCCACTGCATGGGCGATGTCTAGCCTCGTGCAAACCATCGCGTACATGAGACTCCCAATGGCCGAAAAATATGCAATGATTTTATGTTATTCCCTGAAATGTTTTAAATTGCTCATAAATTTTAGGGCTAATATTAAATTATTAAAATTTTGAGGGACAAATTATAAATAAGTCATATTTAAAAGAAGGGTTGCTCTTTTAAAAAACCCTCCAAACTATGGGGATTGTCTTAAAAACCCACTCGACTGATTTAATTTGACAAAACCCCTTATTATGGGGGGTGTTATAGATAACCCCTCTCAATTTTGATGCAATTTTACATAACACATCTTAACTATAGCGTGTCTCATAAAAACTCACCTAATCTTTTATACTTCTATCAACAAGCCCCCTTAACATGGTTACTTCAATATGTAATTTGGAAAAAATACCCTCTTGAAGAAAATAATTTTAATTAAAAAGAAACCATCAACCAATAATAAAAGGACCACAACTGATTTACAATTCTTTTTCCCTCTATATCACCTCTTTTTCTTTCATATGGCAAAAGCCAAGGTAATTCTTTTATGATTGATTGATATTTTGGTCTTTCCAAGTCACAAATTTGTCACATAATTGACAAGAATTAATGATATTAGTTTTTGAGAGGTTTAGTTTAAGGGAAAAAAGTAATCAGAGGTTAAATCGAATTTTTATAAGTTGAGATAGATTATCTACAAAACACCTAAAACTTGGCAAAGATTTACTGACATGCCCCTCATAGTTGAGAGGGAGTTTTCTAAAATTAACCCTTAAACAAAAGCACAGCTTAAATCACATATGACATCAATTTTATAAGAGTTGAGTTTATAGCAAGTCTATCTTTCAATGAACTGGTTTGGGTTATTTATCCTTAAATTTATCCTACATCAACTCTAAAAATCTTTTGCTATAAGAATCTCTATGAAAAATTTAATATTTATTTAGGATGGGTATATGATCCTTCTGATCCCCCTTGTCTTTCATGTTTTGTAATAAATTATTTGATAAAATAAATTAAGTTGTCATTTTATATATATTGCTCATCTTCTTATAAGTTTATGAAGCTCATAACTTGGATATGAGTATTATTATAGATATTGTATTCTTCTAGTTCCTTAAGTTAAAATTTTGATGTTGTTTAACGTTGCATAGTTATGAATTATTTTGTTAAAATACAATCAATATGAGTGCATAATATATATATAAATTATTCTCAGACTATATTTTATAATTTTTTGAAAGTAGAGAGTAATCATTTTGATAGATCAATTAGAAGTTAGGAAGATGTAAAAAGAGTACAACATCAGATTTTAGAATTGATCACATAATTTATATTTTCTTTATTGATTGAATTTGCACATTCTAACTTAAAAAATTCTAGAAAAAGTTCTTGAATATCTATAATACTCGGTCACGAGATAAATAACAGATGGAAGTGATATTTTTATAACGGAACAAAATCCTTACTAACTAGATAAAAGCTACCATTTTTCTTTGATTAATTTAAAGAATTTATTTTTTATTAATAATTATAGGTTTTTTGTATTGGTCCCTTACATAATTAATATTTTGAAATTATACATTCAAATTACTAATTAATCTTAAATCATTAATATTTTAAGGCTTTAAACATCATTATTTTTTTTGGAAAACTAAATGTTAAAATCACACATGGAAATATCCAAAAAAATTAATATATTATGATAATTATAAAGTTTTTTACAACCATGTTATAGTAAACAAATAAACTTAAAGTAAATAATAATGATATTTGATCAAATGCAGTGCACATGCATTTCACCTAGTATATGTGTGTGTGTGTGTGTGTGTTGATAAAAGAAACTTATAAATTTAATTTATACTAGTTGAGATGCATGTGCAATGCACGTGGTTGAATATCATGATTATTTAAATTAATAAAAATAGAGTAATAAAAAAAAGAGAACAAAGTGCTTTGTGGGATTGATCATTAACTCAATGATCTCTCTCAAATAAAATATTATCATTATTTCCTTCAACCCAGACTGTGACCATATGATCTACTATTTGTAAGTTATAAACACATTAATCTAGTTTAACATATCTATTTATTAGTATCTTGAAGTCTTCAAAAGATGTGTGATCATTCAATTCATAAAGGAATTTTGCATATGAATTTACTTGCAATATGTCCATTAAACTTTTAGTTGTGGTTTGACTCATATTCACGTTAACTTTTAATTGTTGTTATACTCATATTTATATTATCTAATATTCTTATTCAATTTTATAGCTCATTCTCCGTATCATAGAAGTAAAACTAAAAGTATGAAGAATTATTTTCTTACGAAATTAGAGCATGTAGATTATGATATATTTCGCTATGTGTTCTAAATAAAAAATTCATTTTTTCTTTGATGCAAGGTCGCTATCAAATCTTGCCCCAAATAATATGAATAAAAAATACTATTATAAGTCACTTACCTAGAGCAATTGTATTGTATATAGGACACATAACTCATCTGGAATATCCACATCTACTAAATGGATTTTGCTATTGTGAGAGCAACATGTTAGAGGATTGTATTCAAAAATTTTAGCTCTATAAAAGAAGCAAGAATTTGGAGTGTATAGCTTATATATCGTAAAGAACATATTTGTTCATGAAGAATTTTTTTTATAACTATATTATTATAACAATATTACTATTCAGTATTAAATCAATTTTATTATATAAGATTATATGACCCTTTTTAATAAATTATAAAGTATATATATGGAAACCTCGATGCTTATAGCTAGTAGTTGGACTCCACAAAATAGGTTAGTTTTACATTATAGTTTCTGTTAGGTCCTTTGTTTTGATAATAATTTACAAACACCATTATTGGTGCTAATTGTTTATTAAGCTATATTATAGATCACATATCATTAGTACCTGACATGGAGGATTGAATGGAAAATGAGCTATACCGATAATATCTAAGGAGGTGGAGGCAAAGTGATGAAGCAAAGCTTTCAAGGGCACTATATGCATGAGAAGCTTCATCAACTCAAGAGCAAATATCAAGACTTAAGCCATGTACTCATATGTGAGGGATATTTGTTATTTTATTTTCTCTCTAGTACTTAATGTAGGTAAGTAGTAAGTTGATTATATTTGAAGCTCATGGGATAACACACTTGCACACTTTCAAAACTCGTATTTTGGTACTTTTGCTAAAACAATGATTTTCACAAATACAGTGATCCTTTTACAAAATTCCTTTTCAAACAAGTTTGTTAAAATGTTTATAAACTATTTAAAAAGTTTCACAATTTTTGGAATTTATTTACTATTTTTAATAGAGTTTTGAAACTCAATTTCAAAATCATTTCAGGTTGATAACCTGTTATTAGTCGACTGATACGTAGATCGATGAAAGTGCCTGCAATCATAAAAAAATTTCTGTTCTATTTTGGTCGACTGATCAGTCGACTGACGAGTTGTCAGTCGACTGAAAGTGATCGTCAGTCGACCGATGAGCTGGTATTTGAATATAACGCTCAGCTCATCAGTCGACTGATGCTTCCCGTTAGTCGACTGATAAGCACAGTAATGACTAGTTTTTTGCAGAATCTGTTTCTCGATTTCTATGGGATTTCTGCTGATTCTTTGGGGTTTTGGCTATTGTATTCTCTTCCCATAAATACCCAACAAGCCCAACTACTTCAGTACCATAGTTTTATTGCAAATCTCTTGGTTTTAAGTTTGTGTTTTCAAAGAGCTTCAACTTTCAATTTTGTTCTTCACTGTTTTAAAGTTCACATCCCAAGCTTCAATGCAATCTCTCTTCTTGTAATAGGACTACTGTAAAGAGAGAGATTTTCTTCGATTTACTACTGTTGTGAGCTTGATCTCGTGGAGATCTACTATGTAGTTGTTAGATCTCGGTGTAGATCGTTGTGTAGAAGAAGTTTCAGCTTCCAAACCGGATGTGTAGTGGATTTCTCCTCGAGAGTGGGGAGTGGGGACGTAGGTCAGCGAACTGAACCTCATGAACATACCATGTGTCATCAATTAGCTAACTATCTCTATCCCTACTCTCTTTTATTGTCATTGCATTTCATTTTTGTGTGTGGTTTATTGGAATATCTTTTAATTGCATATTATTTGTCCATAATCCCTATTCACTCCCCTCTAGGGCCTTTCAGTTTCCTACTTGTAGTACTGCTGGCAATGCCATTAATTTTAATCATTATCTTATTATTCATACTTTTCTGATGTAAGTTCTCTTTTGCTAATCACTCAATTGGTTATATTTAGTTTTTATAATATCAGAGGTTAGAATATTCTCTTCTATTTAAAAAGTATTGACATGATTTTTTTTAAAATATATACACATAGTAGCAATAGTATATACTTCAATTTAACTCAAACATTGGCTTGAAGTTATTTAAAGTGAGGTCATTTCTACGCTAGAATGATGATATGGTGATTACACGGTCTAAAAGTCAAAGAAGAAATTTCTACAAAGGAAAAGTAGAACTAATTTATAAAATATACATGGACAGTGTAGATAGCTATAGAAAGTAATGTATATATCTTCATAAAAATTTCATAGTGAGTGACCAACTATAATCATCCTAATTTAAGCATAAATAATTATTATTTTAGTTACTAATTTGATACGCGTAACTATGGAATAAATCTCCAGCAAAAAATAAGAGTTAAGATTGTATTATGCTGTAGGTAAATAAATTATAATCTCTTTAAAAAAATATCTTTACACCAATTAGAATCTATAGCAAATATTCTTTCTTCCTCTTATTTCTCATCCTACTTCTTTTGCTCTCTCCAATTTCGTTTGAGAACATTCAGAAAAAAAAAATCTTAACAATTTTATTTCCTAAAATTTCTTTCTCGTCCGGCCGTATCTTCCTAAGGAGTGAGGATGGGTTGTGGAGAGATTAAGTTCAATTTTAAAAGCGTAAGAAGCATAATTTTTCAAAAAGATAGAATTCCATAATAACTAACTTAATTTAAAATCAGATCTTCTATAGATACAATTGCAAGAGATATAATCTTTAAGTCTAAAGCTTATTTAAGAGGAAAAGTATTCATAAAGTAGCTTCTTAGATTCAATCTAAGAAGTGCCTTTTGATTTATGAATTACACTATTCTAATTGATCATCTCCTCTACTCATCATGATCTAAATATCTCAAAATATCTATAAAATAAAAATCAAGATAATTAAATAATTTTAACACATATTTTTCATTGTCTCTTTAGTTATATTATTGTTTAACCATTAATTTTATAGTTACTTGATGCATGAGTAACTACAATTCAATATGACTAATTTTTTATTTGTAAACAAAAAACAAAACATATAAATTCAAAATGAACATAGTGGATCGAGTAATTTGATAGCATATAATATAGTTTTGAAGGCGCTACCTTAGGTTGAATCTAATGTGCCACATTATGAACACTTTTCCCTTATTTAGGTTAAGTTTCTAGCACATTTTTTTCCAATTGAATTTCCCGACTAAAGAAAATCTCCACCAATGAATAAAAGGGAAATTTTTTTTAAAGCCTTTAAAATTTAAATTAAATTAGCTCATATATATATATAT
>BQKN01064891.1:300493-315829 GCA_022839385.1 Asparagus kiusianus | reverse complement strand
TATATATATATATATATATATATATATATAAAGAGTTGGCAAAATTGATCGCATATATATTTTGTAAAACTTTTCAAAGTCTTCTATCTGGCGTCCTCTTTTTGAAGTAAAAAATGGAAAGAATATATTTCCGTTAAAATTTTCCAAGTTGGGTTTTCCATTTTAAACTGAAATAGAAACTACAAAGGAGATTATTTTGTTGAATTTTTTCAAGTTAGCTTTTTTGATTTAAAATGAAATGAAAAATGAATTAGATTTATCCCACTAAATCATAAAATTCAACAAATAGTATAAGAGCGGTTAATGAAAAATTATTTATTCTCTCCTCCATGTTATCATTAATTCGACAAAGCTCAAGCTTGGTAAGGAAGTCAAAGTTCTCTTCAAGGTGGGTAGTTGCCGGTGTTGCTTTGCTTCTCTTCAGAATATTGATTGAGGCTTCTTTAGTATTTCTGATTTGTCTTGAATTGCTAAGTTTTGTTTTCATTAGATGGGAATATAAAATGATTTTGCAAATTTAGTTCATTTGTTAAGTTTTGTTTTCATGGTGGTCCATGGAAAGTGCCATGGATAAATATTATTTTTGTGCAAAAGTAAACTGATGAGGACCATTGAATTGTTTTTGTACGTCAGTATATATACCAATAGCTCTTTTAGGTAATGCGTTTTGGCCGGGTGTTTTGTTGTTCACTTATTAGATTTTGGGAAAAAATGTTTTAAGGCCCCCAAAAAAAGATCCGGTTGTGGCCCAACCCCCTGTATTTTTTTTGGTGTGATTAAGCCCCAAATACCCAACTCAATAAAGTTTCAGCCCCATTGTCATTTCCCAGACAACTTTGAGAGCACAGTTTCTCTGTAAAGACGGAATTGCCCTTGTAACCGTTCGTCCCCAATTCCGCCCTCCCTCTTTCTCTCGTTCTCTCGCTCTCGCTCTTTTCTCTGCAGACCCACAAATATCCCCAAAACTCGAACCTCCTTCAACTTGCGAACCCAATTTGAAAACCCTAGACGAGAATTATAAGAGAAAATGCCGAAGAAATCCACAAGGAAAATGCCGAAGAAAATTATAAGAGAAATGGAACTTAACCCTAAACGACGCAAGGGTGAAGTAGACAAGATTCAAACGGAAGCGGACGTTCGTCACCGGCGTCGGTCGGCACGACTTGCACAGGTGGAACTACCAAACTTATCCCCCTCCACCTCCGCCTTGAAATCTCACGCCAGCGATTCTGTTCCGCCATCCTCTGATGATGAGGAGAGTAACGAGGCGATGGAAACCCTATTGAGCATGAAAACTCAGGAAAATCGAGAGCGCAAGAGGAGACGCTCGCGGGAGGATGTGTCCAGCTCAAAGAAGAAGTAAGTTCCCAATCAATTGATTTTAATTGTGGGTTGGAAGAAATGCATGTAAACAATTCTCAATTGTTGATAGCTAGTAGCAATGCATGTCAATAATCTGTGTTTGTTGTTAACGTTTGCTCTTAAGAGTCAACTTTTAGCTAATCATGTTAATAAAACGTGATTTTGACTATGTTAATGCCTTTACTGTTGATTGTTACGTAATTTAAAGTTGAACCACTTGTTAAGAGTAAATTGTTGTTCATCCAGGAAAGTTGCTGCTTTAGGTGATATTAGGCCCAGTGCCTGTCTTGGAACATATTGTTCCTTCATGCAAAAACTGCAACCAAAACTGAAGAAGTGGCATTGGGATGCCTACAAGGGCTGTAACTTTGAGCACTATGTGTTCTTTGGTCCCCCAGCATGCGATCGACGGGCACTAGAGTATGTGCTCAGCCATTATACTGGCGAAACTGATGAGTTCTCTTTTCCCGACCCCAAGAGCGGTTCTATATCTTCAGTGAAATTTGATGAAGAGTGGGTGCATACTCACACAGGCTTTCCCATTGATGGGGAGCTGATCTACGGGAATAGAGACCCTCGCAACCGACTTTGGAGGCAATACTTTGAAGATAAGAAAGAAATGCTAAAGGCCAAGCCAAAGGCAAAGGCCAAGGCTACACCAGAAGCTGGTAGCATGAGGAGATATGTCGAGGAGTTGCTGGAAACACTTGTTGAGTCCTCTGATAATAAGGACATTAAGGATTTTGTGTTGATTCAGATATTGTACCAATGTGCAACGATTTGGTGTCCCAACAGCTCTCAAGGCATCCCAAGACACTTGTTTCAATATGTAGATAGTATCGAGAGAGTGAAGACCATTGCGTGGGGTAAATTTATTTTTGATGAGACGAAGAGAGGCATTCAAATTGTTGTTCAAGGGATGAGGAAGCCAGGGGTTACATACGTACCTGGATGCATGCCGCTCATCCCTGTATGTTACATTTGATCTAGTTAATAGGAGTCATGGTAACAGGCATTAGAAAACATGTACAACATTGGACGTTAATAGGTTAATATGTTAAAATCAACATGTTAACATGAAGTTTGACATATAAAAGTAAAAGTTAGCATTAATAGGTGAAAGTTAACATGTTAACATAAACGTTAACATATAAAAATTAAAGTTAACATTAATAAGTGAAAGGTAACATGTACCCAGTAATGTTAACATGGGTTAGTGAAGTGAAGGCTAGCTATTTAGTATGTTGTAGTTCAAGAAAGAGTTATGCAAGTTAATTATTTTGACAATTGATCCTTCTATTCTGACAGCTTTGGTACTTTGAGATGACTGGCATTAAAAAACCAGCCCTAAACTTGAGGTGGAAGCCTCCGATGACCAACTGGGTAAGGGTCGGAGGGACGGCTGGATCGCTGAGGATGGAGACAATCGTCTCTAAGGCCAAGAAAGCAAGCATAAAACTTGAGGAGAAACCAATTTCACTCAGCATTGGATGGGGTGAAAAATACCCTCAGAGGGAGCCCAGCAGGAAGAAGATTGAATTCACTCGCTTTGGGCAAAATAGAAGCCCAACGTCCGGGAAGCAAGAGAAGAAAAGGAGTAATGGGCTGACCAAAGAGCAAACTAGGCCGAGAAAGATGAACGAGGAAGAAAAGCAGAAGACTGGGAAGCAAGAGAAGGTGATGGGCAGACCAAAGAGCTCATCTGTGGGTTATGTAAGCAGCAATGACTCTCATCACATCACAACATATTTACATTGAGTTAAATATTTACCGTTATCATTAATTCATTTTCAATTTGCATTGTTTCATGTTAACTTTCTTTTAAGGGTTTTCATAACTATTCTGCTTAATCTTGTGGATTTACAAGGGTAAAGGGTATATGGTGTACTTTTCAGATTTTGTCCCAGCATATCGCTGATGCTTTTTCAAGAGAAGATGAAATAGATAAGTTGACGCCTGTAGAGCAAATTCATTTTTGGAGGAATACGGCCAATATAAATTGGAAATTGCTCCACGCTGTCAAGCGTAGCAAGCACCTTCAATGGGATGCTTGCTCCCAGGAGATACATAGGTTGAACAAGAAATTGGAGCGCTATGAAGGGGTCGAAGACTTGATTGACCCCGAAGACCTGAAGAAAAATGTGAGGGAACTTATGTCACAAAATGATAGCCATAAAGGGTATGCACAGAGGAAAATAAGAAAGAGTTTTGATTCTAATGATAGGGGTGATATGGGTGATGATGGAATTTGTTTTGATTATGACGATGTATCGAACATTGGCAAGGAAGCTTCTCATATTGCCGAGGCTGTTGCGCAAACAGAGAAGGAGGCAGAGAAAGGTGAATGTCAAGGAATGGTGGTTGCGTATGTGGAGAAAGCCGTGCATAGAGAGGAGGATAAGAAAGAGGAAGAGAGAGAAGATGAGAAGAAAGAGGAAGAGCAAGAGATGGAGAAGAAAGAGGAAGCGAGAGAAGATGATAAGAAAGAGGAAGAGCAAGAGATGGAGAAGGAAGAGGAAGAGAAGGAGGCAGCGAAGGAGGAATGGCAAGAGATGGAGGTTGAGAATGTGGGGAAAGCTGTGGCTAGTGAGGAGGATAAGGATAAGGTGCAAGTTTATCGGAAGAGAGGGAAGAAACTTGTGTCAAAGGGTATTAGGGGACCAAGTACCAGAAAGAGGACTCGCTCACATCTAGTCCGAACCCCTTTCACTGAAGGAAAGAAGAAGGACGGTCGTCCAGAAATAATTAACATATCACCACACAAGGATGAAGAGAGGGAGAAAATCAGGTTCTATTGTAAGCCTGATGAATGCACTTGGGATATTCTTGGGAAGAGGAAAATCAAGAAGAAGGAGGAGGCTCTATTGAAGTTGCTAAACGAGGGTATTCCCAACGTTGATGATTTTAGCATACGTGTGATTGATAGTGAAGGAACTTTCGTTCACAACTATAGAGTGCCTCAGCATATAGCAACAAAGCTCACACCAGATGAGAACAGATGGCTCTCTCAGTTCTGCAATGAAACAGCCCATCAGTAAGTTTAGACATTCTGATTAACCGTGGCTACATTATGTTAACTTTCATAGTTACTTGTTAATGATTATAGGTTTATGTTAACTTACATAGTTACATGTTAATGATTATATGTTTATGTTAACTTTCATAGTTACATGTTAATGATTATAGTTTTATGTTAACTTTCATAGTTACATGTTAATGATTATAGGTTTATGTTAACTTATACCTGTTTGTGCCAACGTTTGCCAAATCATGTTTATATTTGCAAATCCAGTTAACATATAGCCTGGTTTATGTTAAAATTTGGATCTTATTGTTATGTTTCAGGTCACGTATTATTGTTAAGACATTGAACAGCAGCGTTGATTCAACGGAGCTTCTGTATCTTCTACGTGGAGGGCGTATCGATGACCATGCAAGTTCAATATGCTACTCTCAATATGTTAATCTTTTACGCAATACTTGGATTTACTGCGTGTTGAGATGTTATGCAATCTTATTTATAACTTCTGTTAACAGGTCATGGAAGCTCTTGTGGATAGGCTCAGCTCATGGCTAGAGAGGCCAGAAATTGGTTCTGTTGGCATGAAATATGGGGTCGTGTCAGCATTTTTCTACGTAAGCATTAGCTTCAACCTCCCAATGTTTTTTAAATCCTGTTTACAAATGGCTTATCATTATTTGCTTGGCAATACAGCATAGCATTTATGCAGTGAACCCAGACTACGCACATTTATACACCTCGTTCATACAAAAGCATGTCGCCGCAAATAAATCAGTACTCCTTATCCCGCTTGTGCGGCATGACCACTGGCATGTTGTTGAAGTAAGGTTGGACGAGGATGTTATCAAGCATTACAGCTCTGCAGGCCACAGTGCATACCTCGAGCCAGTAAACAAAGTAATTGATTTCATGGATCACATGAAGGCTGGTTTTGATCCCAATAATGTTTGGAAGAAGTACCGATATGAAGCCGTCCCTTGCGAGCAACAGCGAGGAATGTTAGTGTTTCACACACTTAAACATTTTCATTTTATTCAGGATCAAATATCTAACTATCTTTCCAATGTATATGATGTAGGTTTGATTGTGGGCTTTTCGTTCCTTTATATATAACGGCTATAATACAAGGGACTGATACCAGTCAGGTAACTAATCCCGCTGACGAGGCCGACGTCATCCGTGCCAAGCTTGCAGCTGAACTCCTAATTGAAGGATGGGAACAGAAAAATTAGGTGGATGGGCTACAAAAGGATGGGTGAATGATGTCAGAAACAGTTATGTATTGTGCATATTGTTGTGGGAACAAAACTAACAGGCTTATTAGAACAGATGTATAACTAGAGAAAGGTTGTGTAACTGGTTTTCCCTTTAGAGATGTTATGTCGTATCAAAACTTTTTATTTAACTGGTGGGTAGGTTGGACGAGAAGATTGTAAGAAACTGATTGTTTAACTGGTAGACAGCGGAATCTTTGTTGCTAAAATTTTTGGAATGCAATACATAACTGGGATGAAAGTTAACTACTTTCAACAAAAGTTAACCTGTAGCTCTGAAACTTACCACTATCAGTAATAGTTAACATGTAGCTCTAAAACTTGACATATATCAGTTAGAGTTAACATATAGCTCTGAAACTTAACCATTTATAGTAAACATTAACATATACACGTGATACTTGACCAAATTCAGTTAGAGATGACAAAGATGATGGATATTAGAACCATACAAAAACAACACAGAAAGAATGAACAAAGTTTCCATTTTTCAACTTCGCGGTTTGCTTGCTTCAGTGCTTTCTTCAACTGCTTTGCCTTGACCGCCATATCATCGTCAACGGGGACTTCTGGGCAATCTGGAATATTGCTACTTCCCATTGCATCTTCACTCTCAGCCCAAGCGAAAAACTTGCATTGCCTCTTTGGGAAATTTGCACATCCCCAGAAGAATCTACCCTTGTTCCTCCCATTTTTGCACTGCCTCATGGGTGTTGGAATGTTACAAAAACAACATACCTCTTCCCATGACTGAACACCCTCTGACGTTTTCATCTCGCAATCTCCAGAGGGAATGAAGGGAAAGCTAGAACTTCTATTAAGCTTATAACTTTCCTATGTGCACATTTTATATTGCTTAAGGAACAACTTACTAGCCGTTGGAATATGGCTGTTTGAAATGACTGTTTGCTAGCCGTTAGAACAGTGACTCATATGTTGGAGAAGTCACCTATTTAAACTCAAAATCTTTAACAACTTTATATACTTAACAAAAGTACAAAAGTATCACAGATTACAAAAGTACAACGCAATATACTAAACAACTTTAAAACCATCTATATGTCTCATACAAAAGTATTGTTGTTAGTGTAGGCGTATAAAATTGCCTATAGGTCCCGTTATACAGCTCGATGACGCTAATTCGACCAAATCGACCATCGGGCGACGTATCCAAGCACGACCGTTAGTCCGTGACACCAAAGCCGGATGATTACACGACGAAGCGGGATAACGAGGCTACGAAGCCAACAAATCGCACCCAAGCATTGGAATGCATCCACTCGCACGCGGAATCAAACCAACGTTTCGGGGAATCACCGAGTCATCTAAACAAGAGGGAACTCGGTGATATAACGATCGAATCAAGATCAATTCCGGACTCAAACTCAGAAGCGGATTAACTGCCATATTTGGAATCAAGTCAACAAGTCGATTCCAGATCAACTCAACCACCAACCGAATCAAAGTCCAAATCAACAACGAGTCGGAACCCGAACGACGGAACCCGAACGACGGACAAACCCACCTAAGGGGGCTCGGCCAAAGCCGAGCCACCCATGGGTGGCTCGGCCAAGGCCGAGCCACCCACAGGTGGCTAGGCCCAGTTCTGTGCCCAGGGCACAGTCTCGAGCGCCTATAAATAGGCCTTGTGCTCATTTGGTTCTGGGGTTGGATTTTGGAGGGTCGAAGCTCTGCCGGATTGGAATCTCAGATCTAAAAAAGATTGGAGCTTTAGAAGATTGAAGACTTGGACTTTGAGATCTGGTGCTCGGCGATCATACACGCCAAATAAGGCAAGAGTTCGAGAGGGATCGAATCTGAGATCTACACGATTTTCCTCCGGATCTAAGCTTGGTTCTTAGATCCCGAGAAGAGTCTCGAATTCGCTTGGTCGATTTCGACACTTGGGCTACTATTTCCTTGGTGAATTAGTACCCCACCCGGCTATTATTTCATTCGTGAGATAATACCCGTCATATCGTGTAGATCCGACCGGATCGAGATCACGCGGTGGTCCACGGCAAATAACCCCGGCGCAGGCAAAGAACCCACACAAAGCGAGTGACCGCATAACAGGAGCTCGCGATTCGTTCGACAAACAAGGATAAAAATTGTAATCTTTCTTTTTTCGTATTTTGATTTTCATTGTAACCGGATCTTATAAAAAGACCGGATCTTTATAACCGATAAACAGTTATTGAGATGGCAATGATATCAATGAAGAAGAACACGATTTTTCCCGCGAACAATCTGGCGACCACAGTGGGAGCCACCGATCTCGCTGCCGAGATCGGAGCGTCGCAGCCGCGGATCTTGATCCCGGTCGAGGAGGAGGTCGAGTACGAATTCGACCAACAAAAGTTCGAGGAGTATCTGTCATCCTCGTCCGGATCTACCTCCCCTCGCAAGTCCAAGAAGTTCTCCCCCAGGAGAAAAATTCGTTGGTACGAAGATGTTGAAGACACCAACGAAGATCTCGCCCCGCTGAATGCCGAAGTCGCATTGGGTGAGATCCCTCCAAATTCCAACCAGGTCGGATCTACTCTGGCCAACCCTTCTGCCGCAGGGGACGTAGTGACTCTCTCGAAGAGAGCCCGCCAAAGGTAATGGCAACGCCTTGCGAAACAATTCGTAAAGGCTATGGAATCTGTTGACGGAGTTCGCTACAAGGCGGATCTGAAGAACAGAAGAGGTAAACGGCCTCAACGACCGATGAATGGTAACTCCTCCAAGCCGCCGACGGACGAATGGGTCCGCGTCAAACGGAACCGATCAACGCTGGAGGAGCGCATTCGCAAGCGCCGTGCACTATCAGCGCAGGCACGGGCTCAAATTGAAGAAGCCCGTAGAAGGCTGCAGAAGGAGGTGGCAAAGAAACCGCCCCCAACCCGCCAAGTATGGAGGCCGAAATCTGAAACGGCGATTCAGGTTAAGGCACAATCGTTACAACCTTCGAAGCAGGTTCAATCTTCGGCGAGCCAACTCAAATCGCCGATGATCCCTACAATTGCTCTGGGAGATCCCGCAAGACCATCCCAGAAAAGGAAGTCAGTCTTGGAGCGCCTCGGTCCACTTCCCGAGGAGCGAAGCAAAGCTCCAATCCAAGAACGTTTGGGCCCACTGAGACAGCTCCGAACTAATCAACATGCTGGAGGTCGACACAACCCTCAACATGACAAGGAGTTCACGGCACCCAAGCGCACTACCTTGCGCATCGAAGTTCGGGAGCCCATTGAGAATTCACGCCCACAAAGGCACGTTTCAAGACGCATGACTCTCGAAAGCCCGAAGAAGGCGATTCATCCTCAGAAGGAAACGTTGTCGTATGACGACGATGACGTTATACCTGAGAAGTCGTGCCAACACGCGATAGGTTGCTCTGACTTTCATACGGATGACCTGTACTATCGTGTTGGGGGTACGAACAGAGCCAGAAAGAGAAGTCCTCGTAGGCTCGAGACTCAGTGCCCCTGTTCCAAACTCATTCGGGCGGTATTGTCTCAGTGTAATTGCACTAAGACGGACCCCGAAAGGGTTTCGGTGTTCGAAAGGCTCAGCACTGAGACGCTAAAGCTAAGGCCTACGCGTTCCCGACGAAGGAGAGCGGTGGTTGAAGATGGAGAATTTCCAAGGGTCACCGCTAATATGACCAACAAGGGGACATTGGCACGGGATGATCTCGAGTCGATTCTGAATGCATCTCGGCGTCTAACCCATTTGCAGTCTGGAACCATCTCACGAAGAACGTATGGGAGGGTTCGGATAAGACCACCTTCAGAAGATGAGGAATCGGATGCTTGCTCTACGGTTGCATCTGACAACACTGTATCCAGCGAAGGAGAACCCCGCGAGTCATTCATGATAAGCGCGGATCAAGTGGCCAAGATGCTCGAAGATGCCATGGCCAAACAACAAGAGACCTTCAGACTCGAGATGCAGATGGCCATGCAGACCATGAGGGAGATGCATGAGCAGCAAATCCAGGCACTGAGGAACCAGCAAGGCGAACCAAGCCACCGTAATCAGGTTGTTCAAGAAGTTGAGCATACGGATACGGATGAAACTCGCAATGCCGATGACCCTCCCATCAACGCAGGGGGTGGTAATGAGGATGCCAACAAAGATACAGGTGAAAACTTGAAGATCAAAAGCCTCGAGAGCAAAATCAATACCTTGATGTCCGCTCAAGAGGTGAAGAAAACGGGCATTCCTTGTCCATACCCAAGGGAGTGGGAATCAATCCCCTATCCGGCGAAGTTTAGTCTAATCAACTTCACGCCGTTCGATGGGAAAGGTTCCCCCACCCAGCATTTGATTTATTTCAAATCACACCTGGGTGTTATCTCTGGAAACGAGCCTCTGATGGTGCGGTCATTCGTTGGCACTCTTTGCGGAGCCGCCTTCGATTGGTATCGCCGCCTCAAGCCAGGTAGCGTGAGCAGCTGGGACGATATGGAGACAAAATTCCTCGCTAACTTCTTCGACGACGACACCGAGATATCCATCGGAACGTTGCTCGACGAGAAACAAAAGGACGGGGAGTTAGTCGAAACCTTCGTAAAAAGGTTCCGGAACAAAGCGTTAAATTGCCGGGACCCGATCACGGAGGAGTTCATTCTCCAGACTTGCCACAACAACCTCGCATTGGACGTGTTGGAAGCAATAGGGACAGCACCGTCCAACACTTGGAAAGACCTGAAGGTCCGAGGGGAACAAGCCGAACGCTTCCTCCGAAGGAAGAAGGCCGAGAGGAGTCGATCGACGACCAATCCTCCAAACTCAAACTTCGCCTCACGTGGTAAGGGCAAAACACCTGCAGCGGCTGTTGACGCTATTCAAACGTCGCAACAGCAGTCCCGAAGGCAGCAAAAGACTTCGGATCAGAGGCCTCAAAAAGAGTACTCCTTCAAAGACGAAGATGTTCCAGCCATCTTCGAATCGCTCCTTAAAAATAACAAGATCAAGCTTCCACCGATCACGAATCAGGAGGAAACTGACAACACTGCGGATCCGAAGTACTGCGCATACCACAGGAGGATCCTTCACCCAACCAAGGCGTGCTTTACACTCAAGAACAGCATCCAGACCTTGGTGGAAGCCGGCGTCATAACGCTAGAGTGAGCTAGTTAAAAACGGCAAAACTCCGACCGGTATAAGAGTATAAACTGCTTCTTGAGACTCCAGTGGGTGCACGAGTATAAACTGTATCCCCTAACTCCGACCGGTATAAGAGTATAAACTGCTCCCTGATACTCCAATAGGTATAAGAGTCTAAACTATTTCCTTTCTTCCACGGGAAGTTCCTGGAGAGTGGCATGTGTGGTATTCTTAAGGATAACCCGATCATGCGGTTAATACAACAATAAACCCAGTTTTGTAAAGAAAGCTGGGGGTCGATAATTCATATAACGGGAAGATCCCGGAAGAATGTTAAATATAATATTCTTAGGGATAACCCGATCATTATGAATAAAGTGATAAACACTAAACACTCTTGAAATCACTGACGAATTGTTAGAACCCCGTTTTGTTAAGTCTTTATCACTTAACATCAGAAACCCCTTTGAGTAATTTGTACGAACCAACATCTTACAGTAATTTGTACTCTTACTCTCCTTTTTCGCTTGGTCAAACCTTCCTACAGTTAGGACCAAAACCAAAATCCCCTCTCAATTCCTTCAATGAACGAGAGGCCCACAAATTGAACGGTCAAACCTTCTTACAGTTAGGATCGTTTTAAACCCCCACTTGGTCAAACCTTCCTACAGTTAGGACCACAACCAAAATCCCCTCTCGATTCCTCCAATGAACGAGAGGTCCACTTTCAAATCGAGTGATCAAACCTTCCTACAGTTAGGGTCATCTCAAACTCTCGCTTGGTCAAACTTTCCTACAGTTAGGACCAAAACCACAATTCACTCTCGATAAACGAGAAATTCATCTTTACCTCGGTAATCAAACCTTCCTACAGTTAGGGTTATCCGAATCTCTTCGATTCTCGGAGTGGAGATCCCACTCTCAGTTTCACCTTTCCGGATTCTGGGGGTGGAGATCCCACCTCAAGTCTCCTTTCTTTGTTCGGGGAATAGAATATAAAATTCTTCCTTTCCCACATCAACCTTTTCCAAGAGTTTATTAATCTTGGATTCATCATAGGAAGTTTATCCCGAATCCTAAGCAGGGATAAGTCTGCGCCTAACACGCGCTGCCGGTTTAGTCTTTTTCCGATTGAAAAAGACACCAGAGTTCGATTCTGGGGTATTTTATCCTAAAACCTAAGTAAGGATAAGTCTGCGCCTAATACGCGCTGCCGGTTAGTTCTTAACCGTTAAAAAGAACACCCGTCCGCATATTTAACATTGTGGCAGGTAGTTATTAATAACACCAAAATCCATGCCTCACACGCATGGGGAATTTCATCCTGAATCCTAAGAAAGGATATGCCGATGCCTAACACGCGTCGCCGGTTTAGTCTTTTTCCGATTGAAAAAGACACCAGGGTCTAAACCTGGGGAATTTTATCCCGAAGCCTAAGTAGGGATAAGCCAACGTCTAATACACGTCGCTGGGTAGCCTGTTCCCACAACAATGGCGAAGTCTACATATTCGAAGTTGTAGCACAAAGTCTAAGGGAGTTCATTCCTTTAGCACAACGTCACATGCGGAACGGACTAAAACAATCCGCATGCTAGCCCGACTCAAACGGTAGTCGGTAAAGGCTAATCAAATCTGTTTAAGGCTGGGGGGTTAGCCAAAAACCCTAAAGTCAACGCCTAACACGCGTCGCCGGGTAACCTATTCCCGTAACAAATGGTAAAGTCTATGTATTCAACATCATAGCACAAAGTCTAAAGGAGTTCATTCCTTTAGCACAACGTCACATGCGGAACGGATTTAAACAATCCGCATGTAATCCCGATTCAAACGGTAATCGGTAAGAGCACGTCAAATCCGTTGAAGGCTGAGGATTTGCCAAAAATCCTAAGTCAACGTCTCATACATGTTGCTGTTTAGTCTTTTCACAGGAGAAAGACGAAGTCTACGTATTCGAAGTCGTAGCACAAAGTCTAAGGGAGTTCATTCCTTTAGCTTAACGTCACATGCGGAACGGACTTAAACAATCCGCATGCTAGCCCGACTCAAACGGTAGTCGGTAAAGGCTCATCAAACCCGTTGATGGCTGGGAATTTGCCAAAAATTCTATAAGTACGAGTCATTGACGCATCAATTCTATGGATTGGTCTCGTGACTCGAGTATCCGCCATGCTCCAATACCTTAAGAGCTTAAACTGTGTATACTCCAGCAGACGTACGAGTATAAACTGTGTCAAACGTCGAATAGCGCATCACAATGAAGCCTGGACGCCGGACAACGCGTCGCAATGAAGCTCAAACGCCGGACGACGCCATCAATCGATGATCAGTTCTATGTTGAAGCAACCAACTCGAGCTAAAAATCAAGAAATCAAGAATTGACTTCAGGTTCAAAGTTCCAACAGACGGTCAGACAATAAATGCAGCACCGGAATCCTTACAGAAGTTTGACAAAGCACCGAACAACCTGGAGGGCTGAAGGAATCAAGAACAGAAGCCATTCCAAAGTCCCGTTACACCGACTGAAGGTTGGGACAATCACATCCAAAGTATTCCAGACTCTTCTATAAAAGAACGAGCCTGAAATACTTTGGAGGGGGTATCTGTAGGCGTATAAAATTGCCTATAGGTCCCGTTATACAGCTCGACGACGCTAATTCGACCAAATCAACCATCGGGCGACGTATCCAAGCACGACCGTTAGTCCGCGACACCGAAGCCAGATGATTACGCGACGAAGCGGGATAACGAGGCTACGAAGCTAACAAATCGCACCCAAGCATTGGAATGCATCCACTCGCACGCGGAATCAAACCAACGTTTCGGGGAATCACCGAGTCATCTAAACAAGAGCGAACTCGGTGATATAACGATCGAATCAAGATCAATTCCGGACTCGAACTCAGAAGCGGATTAACTGCCATATTTGGAATCAAGTCAATAAGTCGATTCCAGATCAACTCAACCACCAACCGAATCAAAGTCCAAATCAACAACGAGTCGGAACCCGAACGACGGAACCCGAACGACGGATAAACCCACCTAAGGGGGCTCGGCCAAAGCCGAGCCACCCACAGGTGGCTAGGCCCAGTTCTGTGCCCGGGGCACAGTCTCGAGTGCCTATAAATAGGCCTTGTGCTCATTTGGTTCTGGGGTTGGATTTTGGAGGGTCGAAGCTCTGCCGGATTGGAATCTCAGATCTAAAAAAGATTGGAGCTTTAGAAGATTGAAGACTTGGACTTTGAGATCTGGTGCTCGGCGATCATACACGCCAAATAAGGCAAGAGTTCGAGAGGGATCGGATCTGAGATCTACACGATTTTCCTCCGGATCTAAGCTTGGTTCTTAGATCCCGAGAAGAGTCTCGAATTCGCTTGGTCGATTTCGACACTTGGGCTACTATTTCCTTGGTGAATTAGTACCCCACCCGGCTATTATTTCATTCGTGAGATAATACCCGTCATATCGTGTAGATCCGACCGGATCGAGATCACGCGGTGGTCCACGGCAAATAACCCCGGCGCAGGCAAAGAACCCACACAAAGCGAGTGACCGCATAACAGGAGCTCGCGATTCGTTCGACAAACAAGGATAAAAATTGTAATCTTTCTTTTTTCATATTTTGATTTTCATTGTAACCGGATCTTATAAAAAGACCGGATCTTTGTAACCGATAAACAGTTATTGAGATGGTAATGATATCAATGAAGAAGAACACGATTTTTCCCGCGAACAGTTAGAAGCTGAAACACACTAGTCACGGATGGGCTCATTGCAGGTTGCTCTATTGTGACCTTCAACTTTGCACCGAGAACATTTGACGGGACGTTTGTATATGGTTCTGTTGTTTATGCGTCTTGTTCTATTTCTTCCCCTCCTCTTAGTGGTAATTGGTGGCAAAATCTGGATCTCATCTGTGGGCACACTCCGCTTCTCATAGTCTGGTATGGGATATAATATTTCGTCGTAGCTCTTCTTAAACGCTTCTACGGACATGAACCAATCACAATATTGATATACATCTCTTTTCATATAAATAATGACTGCACAAGCATGGACACAAGGAATACGGGTTACGTCCCAAGCTCGGCAAGTGCATGTCCTATTCTCCAAATCAACGTGAGTGGTTCTATGTGATTGCACTTCGAAAATATCATCTCTAGATTGCCTAATCTCTATAGTGTGCCCTTTTTCCATATTTTCCCTAACAATCTTCTCAGCTTTAGGACAAAGATAGCTTGTCCACTTACACGCCATTATCCGTTTGTTGTTCATGCGAGTCATAAGTTATTTTCGGATATGCTCCACCATTTGCAGGATACGTAACAAACGGGCTTCACGTATCCAGCTGTTAAAAGATTCTGCGACATTAGAGGTTACATGGCCATATCTGCAAAGGTCAACATTTAGAAAGTATGATGGGCATATAATATGTTATCTTCTTAACAAGTGACCATAAAACTTAACCTATACTGCTAAAGGCTAACATAAAAACATCACAGTTAACATATATTGGTGAAAGTTAACATATATCAGCGAAGGTTAACCTATAAAAAGTAAAGTTAACATATATTGGTGAAAGTT
>BQKN01064891.1:272691-292292 GCA_022839385.1 Asparagus kiusianus | reverse complement strand
TTCATTGCTGAATTCATTATAATTTTAATTGTTTACAAAGAATTCAATACTCAACAAAAGAAAGAAATAAAGGATTATAACTCTCTCGAAAATAACACAAGATCCGTTCATCGTCTCTTACTTGCATGAGTTTTTGGCCGGTGACGGGGATGTCAATATCCGTGGACTACTTAACAATTAGATCAGATCCAAAACTTCGTCGATTCGCGAAGGAATCTAGAAGCAGAAGCGCTTATCTCGACAACAGTGAGATAATTGCTCTTCTTAAGATTACCGCAACGGGATAATCCTAAGGAACGGACACGGGCGATGTAGATCTAAAGAACCTTTCTCTCCTGTGCTGAAGAACTCGATCAATCTCCAGTCCGACAGGGCTTCACCAATTCTCTAAAATTCCAGATCCGAAAAAATAAAGGCCTTGGGGCTGTATTTATAGGCTCCGGGGAATCCAGGCGGTTAAAACCGCAAAAGAACCACTTTTTAGGGTCTGAGACACCCTCGGGCGTCTCAGCGAGGCCGAGACACCTCGGGATGTCTTAGCTTGTGCTGAGACAGTCAGTGTAGCGCGCTGTTTTTTATATTCGCCGTATTTTCCTCTTCCGAACTCAGATTTACATGATTCAAGATACGTTGGAAAGCCGATGAGAAGATCTACATGCTCTCATGATTGGATCATCTGTGGAATAAATGAGACACGAAGGGTGTTTCGCCTTTTGTAAACGACACGAGGTTCCCGATCAGTTCGTATCCTCGTTATTCTGAAATTTCGTTACTTCACGTAGTTCGTCGATTCACTTCAAGCGTTTGTCGACGTCAATAAAGCTTCTGTGACTTGCATAGTAACATTCATCGTCTTCTCTTAGCTTCGAGCTGTTTGTGGAGACCTATAGGCAAGTTTCAACGCCTACAGATACCCCCTCCAAAGCGTTCCAGTCTCGTTTCTTTTATAGAAGAGGCTGGAATACTTTGGATGTAATTGGTCCAGCCTTTGATCGGCGTAAAAGACCTGTAGTTAGCTTCAATTCTTGACTCCTTCGATTTTTAATCTATTTGATGCTTTGACGAATAGCTGAAGTTCTTTCGGCACTGCGTTTATCTTCTGGCCGTCGTCGAAGTCTCAAATCTAAAACTGATGGATTGAGTTTGGCTCGTGTCGTTGAGTTGATTTAGAACTGACCATCTCCGTCGCATCATGCTGATTTAGGGTTTCGGATCGCCATATGTTGACTTTTTGTCACAACGCGTTGACCGGCGTTGACCTAGGGTTACGCGTTGATCGGTGTTGACCTAGGATTTTGGATCGCCTGGTGTTGACTTTTTCATCACAACGCGTTGACTGGCGTTGACCTAGGGTTACGCATTGATCGGCATTGACCTAGGGTTTCGGATCGCCTGACGTTAACTTTTTCATCGCAACGCGTTGACCGGCGTTGACCTAGGGTTACGCATTGACCAGGGTTGACCTAATGTTTTGAATTGCTCGGCGTTATTTTTTTATCGCAACATGTTGACCGGCGTTGACCTAGGGTTACGCGTTGACCGGCGTCAATCTTAGGGTTTTGAATCACCCGACGTTGACTAGTGTTGGTTTTTATCAAAATATCCAATAACCGACGAAAATGGTCAAAGTTCGGACTTGATAACCGTATCCGGAGGCTCGAACTGGGTCAAGACATTCACGGGTGTCTTGGCCTTGGCCGAGACACCCTAGGGTGTCTCGGCCCAAAGGCCGAGAAACTATTGCCTCTTTCCCCCTTTTTTCTTTTGTCTCGTGTTGTGTACTTTTCCCCCTCTTTCAAAATTTCAAAAGAGAGTCCTTTCCCCCCTAAACTCCCTCTTCTTCCTCCTCTTATCCAAACACCATGGTTTCTCTTATTCATGAACTCTAAACCCATTAGAACTCTTCTCTTTGAAACCCCTCCACCTTCTCCTTATAAATTCGGATTTTTGTGCCCCTCTCTTGGCCGAAAATATTCTCCTCTCAAGGCTAGGGTTTTTTCTTCATCTTCAAGCTCAAAGGAAGCTTCTTGATTTGGGTAAGTTTTCCTTCAAAACTCCCTCTCTTTTTTAAGAAAGATTGTAACTTTATGCTTGTAATGGGAGTATGACATGAATTTATATACCAAGATCATAGCTTTTTGTTCTCATGAGTTAGGTTTTGTGAAAAAGATAGGATCTTGATGATGGATTGTATGTATGGACCAAAATTTGGGGAGTTTTATGCAATAAGTGCAATATGGCCGAAATTTAGGGACTTTTGTGCAAAAGTTGATTGAAATTTGAGGACTTTTGTGCAAAAATGGGCTGAAATTTGGGACTGAAATTTCACACTTATTTGGCCAAACTTTGAGGGGTGTTTTCATGCTAAAGAATCAACATTGTTGATGGGTTTAGTTACAAAAAGCAACCGAATATTGTAGAGGGGTTTATTTGTAAAATGGCTGAAATTTTGGGGTTGAAATTTCAAAAGTTTAGACCATGAACCCATGACCAAAATTTTGAGAAGAGTAAGTGCAAACTAAACCGAAATTGGTGGAGGGGTTTATTCGCAAAATTGGCCAAATTTTTATAAAAGGGTCTATTCGTAAAATTAGGCAAAATTGCGAGACACCGGGGATGTTAGGTGAACAAATACGATGATTATGACCCAATTCGAGTGTGTCCATGACTAGAATTTAGCCTCGAACACAAGGGGTATTTTGGGTATTTTACCAAAAATTTCATCATGAGGGTTTATACCGTAATTTGAGCTCATTGTTTGCATGCACAAAACTCATAGGTTTAATTAGACTTCAACTATAAAATCCTATTTATTTTATAGGATTTTAGTTAAAGTTCTTAATTTCCCTTTTAACTCTCGGGCGTTCAGATTTATGATTGTACTTGATCCGTCAATTTTCATTGCAGGTTCTCCATGTCTCTGCGCCGACAGCGATTTCATAGGAGTCGCTCCTTTTCACAGCATAACGAGAGGGAGGCTCCCGCATCATTCTCCTCCGCGACATTCTCTTTCGGGGTGAGCATGTGTGCTTTCTGTATCCCTGATTGATCCCTTCGCGGGTTATTCGGGAAGAACCGACATCCTCCTTTACGGGGATCGAGGTTTCAGGAAATTCGTGGTTCTGTTATACCCTCGTTTGCCCCCTTCGCAGGTCATTCGGGAAGAACCGACATCCTCCTTTGTGGGGATCGAGGTTTTAGGAAATTCGTGGTTCTGTTATACCCTCGTTTGCCCCCTTCACGGGTCATTCGGGAAGAACCGACATCCTCCTTCGTGGGGATCGAGGTTTCAGATTTGTTTGGCTTGGCCAATTCAAGTCTTCCGGCATGTTGGGGCGATTTCGTGTTGTCTTACACTGTATAGGTCGGGGTGCGTTACCATGTTGCTTACGTGACGTTGCATACCGCTCTTCTAGTGTAGGACACTCAAAATCGTCTTGCCAAATTACCCAATGGATGATCCTATCTCGCCATCTTGTGAGATGAATTTAATCATTATATAATTCATGGATAATTTTCTGACTCTACCCTTGTTTTGTTGCAGTTGAATTCCCCGCGGACAATCTTCCCCCTCATGCTTCTAGTGGTTGCAGTGGGGAGGTTTTCTCTTCTATTGCTGATAGGCAGGCCATCGGTCCGATCCCTCAATTTGATAGGAGCCGTTCCGATGAATCCTGTCGTCTGATACGAGATGGGGGATGTTGTTTATTACGCCAGTTGATTACTGATGCCCTTTTTACCACAGACTCCATTTCTACTCAGGCTTTAGAGAGGCCTGGTTATCTGTTTGGAGATCACGCTGAGGATCCGGCTAGGTTGACTCTTGCTGATGAGCATTGGTTGAATAATGATGAAGGAGCTCTTCTTTATATTCCTTCCATTCCCCGCCAGCATTCCTTTGCTCATTTGGAGGTGCAGGCTGTACAGCGACGGATGTCCTGGAATCTTATAGATGATGGTGACTGAGTTCATTGCGGATATATCTCCCACCATAAGACTCCAGGTTCTGATGGGCATAATTATATTCGCGGTCTTTGACCAGGGATTCTGGGTCTTGATACCGTACCCCCAGACGAGGTATCAGTAGCTGCTCCTACTGTGAGGAATCGTTTGGCTAAGCTTGGGAGGAAGTTACCTCCACCAGATTTCAGATGTTTTGGTTGGGCTTACTCACAACCTAAGGGATGGTGGACATGTATGACTAGTTACATCTTAGGACGTTAGCAGAGTGATCTGAGAAGCAGTGGGTTGTATGCGCCCATATGAGCCACCATGTATGGATTCCCGGTCAGCTGTCGCCACTTCCTAGCATTATTAGAAACATATGTCCCCGATAGTAACACCTTTCTAACTTGCGGTGGAGAGTTAGGGTTAGCTTTGCATGAGATGCACAAAGTTTCTGATCTTCCGATGGGGGATTGTCTGTACCAGGAGTACTTTCCCTCGAACATGCAATTGGAGTGGCTGACGAAGGACTCTCCCGATATGTACGATACACTTTGGGATCTTACGTGCCATTATTATACATCTCTAATCAAGGTTACTACTCAGGCGAAGAGAAAGAAACAGATCAGCTTGAAGCAATTTGCTGTTTATCTATTCCAACATTTGGAGGGTGATCTAAGTGAGACTGTTCGTGGGTTAGACATTTTGACATCTTCTGCCGTTAATGAGTTGATGGAGAAGGTCGAAGCTTGCTCCCTCACTATTGCTAGTGCTGAGGGAGCTTTTTCTGAAGGGACCAAGTTTCGGACATTCCTTTGTCATGCACAGAAGTCTATTCAGCCCAAGACTCTATTAGCAGGCTATCTTGCTATCTGGTTGAAGAAGTGCGTCGTTCCATATCAGTTTTCTGACGCCTTACCTCTTGAGGTACTCTTCCCTGCCGTTCAACTAGCTTACGGGAGGGAGCTTTCTCTGCTTCCGGCGATGGTTGCTGGCATCCATTGTGGGCTTAGGTATTTGGTCCATGGTTTTACATAGGTAGGTTCTGAACCGTCGATCGAGGTTATTTCTGTAAAGGTCGAGCTTCCGTATACATACCTAATGGCGTGGCTCGTTCTTCACCGTCCTGATTTGATGTTGGCGCCTAGTACTGTTGATGTCTCCGTTCCTTTTGTGCAGCTGTTGAAAAGGAGTAAATGGTTCGGGAAGACATTCACTGATGTACAGCGAGAGCTTCAAGTTCGTAAGAGCTGGGAGTTCTTCCTCGCTTCTCGGGCCGTTACGATGATGTGTTGATTGATGAGGAGAAATCCAGGACTGGTCGGACTTCTCTTGTCGCTGGTTGTTTCCGTTAGTTGGTGAACATTCGCGTTGGATATCTTGTTCTTCGGGTGAAGAATCGTTGTCACATAGAGCCTTATCTTCCGTGCCGCTTTGCTCGCCAGTTCGGTTACGACCAACTATATGTTGGGAATCCGAGCCGTGGTTTGAGGACTGAGGGGGGCCTTATTGGCGGCGTTCGAGCGTGGCTTTGACTATGGTGGGCTGTACTGGAGCCTACTTCGCTCTTCCTTCATCCAAGCGCAAGCCGTTGCTTACTTTTCTCAGCTGCAAGTGGTTCCTTTCTGCCAATGAGTTTCTAGACGTGAGGAGTCTTTCAGAGTTAGAGGCTGAGCATTTGGTTCAAATCACTATCAAGGCTGCTCGTAAGGTCGAGCTTTCGAAGAAGCAGGGGAAAAGGCCTGCCAAACCCTCCCTTTTGAGCAGAGACAAGATGGAGGATGATGAAGAGCTCCTTCCTACTGATGATGAGGATGAAACTTCTGAGGAAGAATATGTGGACATAGGTACCGACGGGGAAGAACCTACTACAGGTTTGTCCGACTCTTTCTTTTCAGGATTAATGGATCTAGCCCTCTTTCGTTGGCATCAACATTATATCCTTTCTAGATCTCAATTGGCTTTTCAAAAACCAGAGTGAAAGGTCTTATTCACTTATCCTAACAAGATGATTCTTATCACCTTAGGTAGAATGGTTGATGAGCATGAGTCGCTCGCTTCTCGCTATGCGAGGTCCCGTCCTAGCGACAACGCTCCCACATAGGTTAAGATGCGCACTAAGTTCATGCATGAACGACCTATTGGTTCTGTAAGAGTTCGTATTCCGAAAAGGAAGAAGACCGCTCATAAACCACATATTGATCAGCGTACCTACAGAGCAGAGTTAGGAGGCATCACTGGCAGAGAAGAGGGTAATACCCTATTGTCTTTATTGCTTTAAGATGATTCTCTTTTTGGATTTGTCGAACTTAATTATGTTCAGTGTTTCAGGAAACTATGACGAAGGTGAACTTCCACGAGACTTTGTATTCTCCGATCCTAGCCATTTGGATAGCTTCATACAGCAGATGTGCGATGCCATTCATGATGAGCCTATGGATGTTGAAACAAACAGGGATGCTGAGCAGGTTGATAGCGTCGAGCCGACGGTTATGTTCACAGGTATATCTAACTCTGATAATACACTATTCGAGCAGCAATTGAAAGAGTTAGGGAATTTAGGATTTACTCCTCCTTTAATTATTTCCGCGCTTCGTTTTCTTCTAGATAAATTAAAGAATCTAGGCACGGATATCGGGGTAAAAGAATCTTCTGCCACTACTGCAGGTAAATCCGAGTTCTTCTCTCTTTTCATATTTTTTTGTATATATCCAGCACTTAAATTCTCATGCAGGTGTCATGTTAGAGACACTAGTCGAGGACGAGACCTTCCATGATATGGGTTTTGAGGAACATGTGTATGTCTCAGCACCGAGTTTCTCAGGATCTGATATTAGATTGTTAGTTGACATGTTGACGGAGCAGGCCACCAGAGGGGCTGCAGGACCATCCATTGAGGGTGATTCATCTGCAGGTATATATCTAATTTTTTTTTGACATTAATATTCTCTTAATTTTGTAAAAAAAATTTTATTTGACTAATAAAGAACTGTAATCATAAGACCAATCACTAGGACTGATACTATTATGATTCTTGGCATCTCTAGTTTACCTGAGAGTGATGGATCCGTAGGTATGCACATAATCTCCATCACCGTGATTCTTTTCACTTGTCTGAATTTCTACTTGACTAATGGAGGAGTGTGATCATAGGACCAGCCACCGGAACTGATACAGTTATGATTCCTGGCATCTCCAGTTTACCTGAAGGTGATGGATCCGCAGGTATGCATATAATCTCTGTCACTGTGATTCTTTTCATTTGTCTGAACTTCTACTTGACTAATAGATGAGTGTGATCATAGGACCAGCCGTCATGATTGATACGACTACGGTTTCCAGCACTGCTAGTTTGCCTAATGATGGTGTCTCTCCTCCACAGCCGAGAGGCATTACAGATTTACCTAGAGAGGTTGATATACCCCCAACGATCACACCTGCTGCCAACCCGGAGCCTGTTGAGTCTAGACTAACGGAGCCGATCGTAGGACCTCAGTCTGTGGGGACCTCTTTTGGTATTAGTATGCTTTGCAATTCACTTTAAATTTTCCACCATGTTCGAAAATCTCTTACTCTTTCACATGATTACTTGCAGGATCTCAACCATCTCCATATGAGCGTGTCCTCACCCTTTTGGCTGATCCCGATCCCAGCAAAGATATTTTCCGAATGGATCTCAGCTCTTTCGTCGTCTTTTTAGACGGCATGATCAAGAAGCTTCTTCATCAAGGATATTATTTTGATCAGTTCAGACGTTCTCTTTCTCGCTACATGATGATGATCAAAGAAGAGGGATATCCGGAGTTAGCTGACTCTCTTGCTACCGACTTTGTTGTCTTGGAGTCTGAACTCTGAGAGTTAGAGGAGCTAAAGGCTAATGGAGCTTCTTCTTTCGTATCTTCTCAGTTGGAGCATAGATTGTCACAGTGGCGTGATTTGAGATCTTCCATTAGCAGTGAGCTTCGGTCACATAAGAATTCTATTGCACAGCTGATGGCTAGTCTTGCAAGAAAGGACACTGATAGAGCCGAGTTACTCAGTTCTTTAGACTCCAACTGTGAGGAAGCTGACCGGTTAAAGAAGGCCTTAAAGTATGCCGAGGATTCTGGTGCTATCATTGCAGAGGAGTTGGCTAGACTAGAGAACTCTCGCGAACAGATACTTGAGAGATTAGGATCTACGCAGGAGAGATTGATGAAGCTGAAAAATGAAGCCGCGAAGATATTGAGTAATTCTGAAGAATCTGTCCGAGCTGATCTGCAGGCTGAGCTTGAGCAGAGTTATGCAGATAGACTTTCTAAGTTAGAATTTCACATTCTTGATCGCCGACTGCGTTCGGGCCGATGAGCTTTTTATTGTATGCATTGACTTGATCTATTAGTAGAGATCCAGTGTTTGATCTAATACGCTCATCTTTTATCATGATGTTTCTTTATTGATTATGAACCCAATGGACCCAATGCTTATAGAATTTTTGACAAATCCTCAACCATCAACGGATTTGATGTGCCTTTACCGATTACCGTTTCAATCGGGCTAGCATACGGGTTATATAAGTCTGTTCCGTACATAACGTTGTGCTAAAAGAGTTTGACTCTTTTAGACTTAGTGCTATGATTTTGAATACATAGACTTCACTATTTATTACGGGAACATGGTACCCGGTAACACATGTTAGGCGTCGGCTTATCCCTTCTTAGGCTTCGGGATAAAATTCCCCAGACTTAAACTCTGGTGTCTTTTTCAAACGGCGAAAGACTAAACAAGCAACGCGTATTAGACGTAGACCTTAGGATTTTTGGCAAACCCCCAGCCTTCAACAGGTCTTATGTGCCTTTACCGATTACCGTTTGAATCGGGCTAGCATGTGAATTATTAAAACCCGTTTCACATGTAATGTTGTGCTAAAAGAATTGCTTCTCTTAGACTTAATGCTATGTTTTTGAATACATAGACTTCGCCATTTCTTACGGGAATATGGCACCCGGCAACACGTGTTAAGTGATGGCTTATCCCTTCTTAGGCTTTCGGATAAAATTCCCCAGACTTAGACTCTGGTGTCTTTTTCAATCGGCGAAAGACTAAACCGGCAACGCGTGTTAGGTGTAGGCTTATCTCTATTTAGGAGTCAAGATAAAATTCCCGTGCATAAAGTGCGCGGATTGGAAGTTGAAAATCGTGTCTTTTTTTAGGGTAAAGACAACCCGATGCTGGAGAGGAAGAATTTCATATTCTATCTCCAGGTCTTGTTTGCGGTAAAGACGGACCAGACAATAGAAGAGGAAGAATTTTATATTCTATCTTCTAACACTGAGGAGGAAGAATTTTATATTCTATCTCCAGTTGGAAAGGAAGCTCGAGGTGGGATCTCCACCCCCAGCATCCGAAAGTGTGAAACTAGAAATGATATCTCCACTCCGAGAATCGGAAAGACCCAAGTAACCCTAACTTTTATAGGATTGATTGCTTGATCTAAAGAAAGAGTTCTTCATTTATTGAGGAGAAATTCCAATTTCGACTCTACCTTTCATAGGTTTGGCTAAAAAGGAAAAGATGGAAGTCTTTCGTTTATCGAAAGGGATGACTCAATCTTAGTCCTAACCATCTGCAGGTTTGACTAAGTGAGGTCGGAGATAATCCTAACTTTTATAGGTTTGATTGCTCAAATTAAAAATGGACCTCTCGTTCCTGGGAAGAATCGAGAGGGGAATTTGGTTTTGGCCCTAACTTTTATAGGTTTGACCTGAAAGCAAAGGAGTGGAATACCAATAGCAATGAGAATGCCAACTCGTATTATCACTCAATGGAGGACTTCGACGTTAAGTGATTAGGACTTAACATGTCGAGTTTGAGAATTACTAATGATTGGCGGATCGAAATTTGGTAGACCCACCGTTAATTGATTTGATCAGTGGGGGGTTTGGTGAGGAAAGATTGATCAGTCAAAATGGTTGAATCTTATCTCAACAAAAGAACTCATGAGGACTGGTGAATTCGACAACAATAAAAGGAAACATTCTGACATTCAGGATTTAAATGTGAATCCCTTATTTATCACTTCTATAGTGATTGGGTTATTCCTAAGAATACCACACATAGTATTCTTTCGGGAACTTCCCGATACATTGATCATCTCGAAGGTACTAAGGATAGTACTTTTTTAAGAACTTTCCGTTTATCGGCATCATAAGCCGGTCACCATCCTTAGTAACAAGGCGATATGCGCCGCTCGAGTAGACCGTCTCTACTACGAATGGTCCTTCCCATTTAGGTTCAAATTTGTCTTTCTTCTTGGAATTAAGGATCATGGGTCGTCGTTCGGTTAAGACTAAATCTCCCTCCTTAAAACTCCATTATCGAACCTTTTTATCAAAGGCTCGGGAAATTCTAGCTTGGTAAAACTCAATGTGCTGTTGAGCTTCTAAATGCTTCTCGTCGAGCATTTCAAGTTCTTCGAGACATTTCTGATGTTGCTCTTCAGTCGTCATTTGGGTCGCGAGGGCGATTCGAAGAGACGGGATTTGAATTTCCAATGGAAGGACGGCTTCACACCCGTATACTAAAGCGTACGGGATTGCGCCAGTAGGCGTGCGAACTGTGATGCGGTAGGCCCATAGTGCTTTGCCGAGTTTATCATCCCAATCTCTTATGTTAGTCTTCACGAGTTTTGATAAAAGCTTGATGATAGTCTTGTTAAAGGCTTCAGCTAATCCGTTTGCTGTGGGTTATAAGCTGTCGACGAGACGTCTTGAATTTTGAACTTCTCGCAAAATCTGATGAAGGCATTACTGACAAATTGAGGACCGTTGTCATGTATGATTCGTCTTGGGACACTATGCCGATATATAATATGGTTTTTGATGAATGCAATGACGTTGCTTGTCTTAACTTCTTTGAACGGAATCGCTTCAGCCCATTTGGAGAAGTAGTCAGTAATTGCTAGGATGAATCAGTCACCTTTGACTGACGAAGGTTTATAAGACCAACAATATCCATTCCCCAGATCTCAAATGGCCATGATGTAACCGAAGGATGCAGATGCTCCGGAGGTTGGTGCATATAATTCGCATGTATTTGACACGCATGACACTTTCGGGTATACGCGACTGCGTCATTCATCATAGTAGGCCAGAAATATCTCATTCTTCTGATGCGGTCATAAAGTTTGGGTCCGGGTTGGTATGCACCATAAATCCCTTCGTGTGTTTCCTTAAGAACTTCTTCAGCTTCTTTAGTCGATAAGTAGCGTAATAGAAAACCATCGTACCCCCTACGGTACAGCGTTCGACTCTTCGTATTATAGTAGAATCTCGGTGCTCTTCGTCGGATTGAATCCATTTCCTTCACATCTTCTGGTAAGATTCCATGTAAGACGTAATCGATGATAGGGAAACGCCAATCTCGGGGTTCAAACTCGACTTGAGTTGAATATACTTCCTTAACATTCTCTTCTTTACTATTTTCATCGTAGATTAGCACCAGGAGTTGGTGAGTCCTTACCGTAATAAACCGTTCTGTTTCAGGAGGCTGCACTAGGGATACGGCTAATGCTGCTAACGCATTTGCATAAGCGTTTTGTAATTATAGAATGTGCTCGATGAAGAATCCTTCGAATGATTCTGCCATCTCTACGACCATCTTATGATATGGTATTAAATCCTGACTTCGGACCTCATACTCCCCTTGAACTTGCTTAATTATCAGTTGAGAATCACCGAAAGCTTCGAGATACTCAACCCCTAGTTCTTTAGCGAAATTGAGTCCTATGAGTAATGCATTATACTCGGCTATATTATTTGAGCATGGCTCAGTCAACGAGTAGGCTCGAGGCATCACATGTTTTCCTGGGGAAACTAAGACAACTCCAACTCCAGAAGAAATCTTAGAACATCCAGGAGCACTTGCTACATTAGTTGCTCGAGAAGCGCCATCGAAGTACAAACGCCACACTTGTTGGTGTGAAGTTGCGTTGACTTCGTGGGTTTCATCTGGCAGATCATCATATATCTCGACAGTATTCATAGTTGGGTTAGCTGCTAGGAGGTCACAGATGACCTGTCCTTTTACCGACTTCTGTTGTTTAAAGTTCAAGTCATATTGGGACAAGAACAAGACCCATTTTGCTAACCGCCAATTCATGAAAGCTGACTGTGTCATAAAAACTCGGACTGGGTTTACTTTGGAGATAACATAAATAGTCTGTCCAACCAGGTAATGCCGCATCTTCTGAATTGTGAACACCAAGGCGAGGCATTCCCTTTCGATCATGGGATACCGGGATTCGGCACCTACCATGGTCCGGCTTAGATAATATACTGCCTATTCATGACCGTTATCGTCATCTTGTGCAAGTAGTGCACTTAATGAGTGGCTCGTCGCCTTGACATAAATCAAGAACAGTTTGCCCGATTTCGGTGCAACGAGTACAGGAGGTTTTGAGAGATATTCTTTAATACTCTCGAATGCCTTTTGACAAGCATCGTCCCATACGAACGATACACCCTTCTTTGTGAGTTTGGAGAATGGTTGATATTTTCCTGAGAGGTTCGAGATGAACCGACGGATATAAGCCAACCACCCTTTCAATCCTCTGAGCTCTTTGAGGTTTCTCGGAGGTTGCAGCTCGTTAATTGTTTTTACTTTATCAGGGTCAATGTGAATACCCCTAGTTGTGACGACGAATCCAAGGAATTTGCCGCTGGACATTCCGAGAAAGATTTGGTAGGATTCATCTTTAGTTGATGAGTCCGCATCAGATCGAACATTGTCTTCAAGTCTTTAATATGATCATTTTTGTCACGACTTTTCACGACGAGATCATCCACGTAGCATTCGACCGTCTTCCGGAGATGTTCCTGAAAAATCTTTGACATAGCTCTCTGATACGTGACACCTGCATTCTTTAAGCCGAAGGGCATGACCGTGTAGCAGAAAACACCGAGGGGTGTCCTAAACGCGATATGCTTTTCATCATCCGGATGCATCTTTATTTGATTATAACCAAAAAATCCATCCATGAAGGATATTCTCTCGAACCCACACGTATTGTCGATGATGACATCTATGATGGGAAGAGGGAAATCGTCGTTTGGGCAGGCAACGTTAAGGTCTCTAAAGTCGATACAAATCCTGATTTTCTCATTCTTCTTAAGGACCGGACAATATTGGCAAGCTTTTCGGGATGTTGCTCTTCCCTGACGAAGCCCGAGTCAATAAGCTTTTTAACTTCGAACTCGATTGCCTCCATCATCTATGGATGAAACCATCTTTGTTGTTGTTTGACGGGTTTGACATCCGGCTTAATATTAAGATTATGCACTGCTACATTTGGATCGAGTCCTGGCATATCTTCATAATTCCAAGCGAACACATCGATGTATTCCCTGATAAGAGAGATTAACTCTTCTTTCTCATCCGGCGGGAGGCCGTCGCTAATGAATATTGGTTTCGGATTATCCTCGTTACCCATATTCACTTGGACTACTTGATCTTCAGTAGGAGGTTCTCTCTGTTCAAACCTATCACCGTACTGCATATTCAGGTAATGAACCCAAGGATCTTCTAAGTTGGTATTTGATCGTCTTCCTCTATTGTCGCAGGGTCAACCGTAGCCATGTTCGACATTAACTTTTTGAACATTTCTCCAAGACTAGCGTCAGAATCCCAAGCTGAAGAATCAGAAGAATATACATTTTTACCTTTGTTAGCAATTTGATCAATGACTTGCCAACAACATTCGTCATCGGATGAGGATACATAGCCTAAACCTCTTCTGTGGCGATAATAATCATCGGGTTTTCCTTTTGGTACATATGCCATTCGAGGCGGAACTCACAGACCTCGACCAAAGTAAAGACCTTCTCTAAGCGTGAAGTCATATCCGTACTTCTCCATGAGATCACGTGCTTTTGTGTTATATCTAAATAGATGAGGGGCAGGTTTATCACCATCGTCTTCTTCTTCCAAGAAGTGATCTGGTATCGAGATTCTCTTCCTTTACCATAGATAACTTCTTTTTCACCTCCTATCTTTACAGGGATGACAAGTGTTGTTCCGACTGGATCCTGCACCTGCTTTTTTGTCATACAAAATGATTGAAGTGGCATATACAAGTCGGGTTATCATGCACCCCCTTTGTGATATTATCAAGACACAACGAGTACTTTAAATCATCATTTATTGCAATATCTTCGGCAAGTTGCCAGTTACAACTACTTTTCGATGATTCTTCATTATCAAGATTGATTACAATGGGTATAATGTCATTAAGTACAAAACCACCATCATAATCAAACCCAACTTCGGTATCAGCTTCGTCCCCGCTGTCCGTTCCTTAGGCCGATGGTTCAGCATCAGATTCGGCACTGTAGAGAAGGGAGTCGGTAAAATAGTTTTCTAACCCCTTAAACGGTTGCTTATCCGTAACCACCGTCTTGACTTCGTTATTAGTGTCCACATATTTGAGGCACTGATGAAGAGTTGATGGGACTATAAGGTTACCGTGGATCCATGGTCGACCCAACAGTAGGTTGTAGGAGGTCTATGCATCAATCACGTAGCATGTGACTTCTGACTTCAAATCCCTGATCTGGCACTTCACTCGAATTTTTCCCAATGGTCTGGACCCACTGGTGTTGAATCCGTAGATTGTAGTGCCTGTGGAGGCTAGCTTACTAGCCGGTATTCCGAGATTGTATATCAATCAGAGTGGTATGATGCTGACAGCGGAACCCGGATCGACTTGGATCCGGTTGACAACGCTGGAACCAATGTGTCCGGTGAAGTACAAAGGCCAGTCATGCTTTGAATTCTTCATTTGCATGTCTTCTTTGGTGAAGGAAATGCAGGGAAACTGGTGTGCCGTGAGATTGCAGTGTTGGACTAACGACTCGGTTCTTCAGGAGATGGCTTGATCCGAGTCAGGAAAGCTTCAGAATTGGTCAAGGCTTCTTGTAACGCTTCCCTTGTGTCCTTTGAAAGACGCAGCAGCTCATACAGGGTTATTCTAGCCGGTATATTAGCTAACTGCGTCATAATATTGAAACGGGGCGGAGAGCTTGAAGTTCCCGGTTTGTCTCTCCCAATCGGATGATTGAATCGAGACTGTTTCGGGTTTTGACCTTCTTGGCATAAGGGTTCTTTCCCTTTTTGCTTTTGTTGGGTCTTTTCCGCAACTACGGGTATCGGGGGAGTTGTGATAACTCCCATTTCTGCTAATGTCTTAGAGGGTGCGGTTTTAGTTACCCCTTGCTTAGCTAATTGTTCGGAAGCGTCTGGATACTTAAAGTGATACTCATTTCCACTTCGAGTCGTAAAGACTTCTTGTTCATCCTCTGAGAGCGGGAAGACAGGGATCCTTTCATCATCTTCTTCTGGAATGGCCGCGGCTCCACAACAAGACTTTTCTTTTCCTTTTGACTTTTTCTTAGAAGGGGATCGGTCCACTGTTCATCTTGAATCAGATCAGGGTGAACCCAAAGGATCTTACCATTTGGAGCCATGTGTGGCACAAGTCCTTTCTGGCGTTGCTTGTGAGGATCATCGTTCACGGTCTTCACTGCCGCGTTTATTACTAGCTCAGGCTGAAACCAGTTCAAGGGAACAGATCCAAAGCTAATCGATACTGCATTCACACCCACCTTCTTCTCCTTAGGTTGCTTCATAGTGATGACTCCGACATCGATTAAAGCTTGGATCTTATCCTTGAGGGCGTAGCATGCCTTGGTAGGATGATGCACCGCTCTATGAAACATGCAATACTTCGGGTCATTAACTCTTTTAGCATCTTCCTGATCTTGGTCGGAGGCAACTTGATCTTGTTATTCTCTATAAGGTATTTAAAAATACCGGGAACTTCATCCTCTTTGAACGAGTAGACCTTCGGGAATTTTGGTTCCAAAGTCTTCTGTTTCTGAGGCTGTTGTTGCCACCGTGACTGCTAAAGCGCCTTCTGTTGCTGCTGTTGCGGCTGCGATTGTACTTTGAATATTTGGTTCGCATCCACTGCATTCACTTGCGCTTTTCCTTTACCCTTTGGAACAAAATTCTGTTGTGGAGTATTATTTGCCATCTGACCCTTCTCGGTCTTCTTCCTTTTAAGGAATCATTCGTCTCGTTCTCCTTGCACTTTCAAGTCTTTCCAAGTCTTTGGCGGTGCCATTCCCATAGCTTCGAGGATGTCCAATGACAGATTATTGTGACAAGTCTCGAGGATGAAGTCTTTACTGACCGGATCTTTGCAGTTCATTGCTTTGTTCCGGAATCTTTTAACGAAGTTTTCAACCGACTCACCGTTTTTTGTTTCTAGTCAAATAGTGTACCGATTGAAATCTCGGTGTCGTCGTCGAAGAAGTTTGTTAGAAACATGTCCTCCATGTCATCCCAACTGCTGATACTCCCCGGCTTAAGACGACGATACCAATCAAAGGCTGCTCCGCGAAGCGTGCTAACGAATGACCGCACCATTAAAGGTTCATTCCCAGAGATTATTCCTAAGTGGGACTTGAAATATATTAAGTGCTGGGTAAGAGCACCCTTTCCGTCAAACGGCGTAAAATTGATCAAATTGAACTTCGCCGGGTACGGAATTGATTCCCACTCCCTTGGGTATGGACATGGTATTCTGGACCTTTTTACTTCCTGAGCACTCATCAACGCATTGATTTTGCTTTCCAAATCCCTCATCTTCTTATCTTCGCCTGTATCTTTCTTCGGGCGATTTCGAGGAGAAGCAACATGGTCTTCATTCGTATTGTTATCATCTGAAGGACCAACCTCGGTATCGTTGTCGATGGGAGGAATGGTCATGTTAATGTTCTCATTCACTTCCCGCTCATTATCACCTTGATTAGGATTATTACGACGACTAGATTCTCCTTGATGAGTTGTCAGTGCCGCTATTTGCTGGTCATGCATTTCTCTCATTTGCTGCATGGCCATTTCCATTTGAAATTTAAAATTTTCTTTTTACTTGGTCAAAGTGTCCTCAAGTATCTTAGCCATTTGCTCAGCACTAATCATGAATGATTTGTAGGATTGCCGCGTACTAGACTCGGTATCATCGGAAGCCATCATTGAGCAAGCATCTGAGCCAACATCCGACGTTTCCTCTTCTGAAGGAAGTCTCTTTTGTTTTCTTTGGTAATTCTTTTGTCTGATGGTTCCCAATCACAATCGGGTCATATGTCAGGATACCGCAGCAAACTGATCCGGGGTAAAGTGTCGCATTGACTTTCCCCTCCCGGTCATGTTGACGAACATTTCTAGAAACTCACTATCCCGGAGGACAGGTTTCCTCTTACAGAAATGCCTTGGTTTGGTCTCGGACGTTCCGGTGGATATTCTCTCAAACACCGAAACCCTTCATGGGGCTTTAGAATAACAGCATTCTGATAATACCGCCTTGATTATATTGGCACATGGATAGTGAGAATCCGCGTCTTGAATAATTCTTTTTTGGGACTTATTCGTACCCCCAGCCCTGTAGTACAACTCGTCAGTTTGATGACCGGAGCAACCCATAGGGTGTTGGCACGACCTCCCAGGTATAACATCATCATCGGACAAATATGTTTCTCTCTGGGGATATGACACTTTATTGGCGTCCCCAAGAGTCACTCGTTCAGATTTACGTTTTTGTGAGCGTGAAACTCTAACGGGCTCTTGAAATTCGACTCGCAATCTGATGCGGTCGGTAACAGGGGCCTTCCCTTTATTATTATTCTTAGAGGGATTGGTACGCCCCCCAGTCTGAATTGTTGTTTGGGAACCTTTCAAAGGTCCCAATCGCTCCTTCACGGGTGCTTTACCTCGATCTTCAGGTAGAGGACTGAGGCGATCTTTCAAAGGAACTCTGGATTTGGTGAGATCCACGGTACCACACGGCTCCGTCGGAGGTGCGAGGACAGGGAAAACGGGATCTGAAGTTGAAGAAGGCCGGACAATAACTTCGTTCACTTTTGCCTTAAGCGCTGGCTTTGCTTTTGGCACCCACACCTGTTTGCGCTTGGGCGATCTCTTAACTATCTCTTCCTTCTGCATCTCTTTCACTTTCTGCAAAAGGACTCGGGCATGCGCGAGCAATGCGCGACACTTCTTGATTCGCTCCTTGAGGGTAGAGCGGGTCCTCTTGACGCGGACCCATTCATTAGTCTCTGCCTTGGAGGAGGGGTTGGTGGCTCGCCGTTGCTGATCTTGGCGCTGCCTAGATTTCAGATCCACATTATAGCGGATCCCATCCATTAGCTCCAAAGCCTTGGCCAGCTGACGCGCAAGGCGTTGACACCGTCTTTGGCGTGCTCTCTTTGACAAAGTTGGGGCGCCTTCAGCAGTTGTCTTCATGGCGGAGGGGAGGTCCGGATCTGCAGCACCACGTTGGACGTCGCAGGGGCGTCGCGGGGTGTGAGTGCAGCGGCGACGAGGGGATCTCCGATCTTCAAACTTGAAGTCCCGCGAGTGTTCCTGGAAGAGGAAGTCTTCCTGCGCCTGCTAGGAGAGGCAGATCTGAAAGAGGAGGAAGAAAGATACTCTTCAAACTTTTGCTGGTCAAATTCATACTCGACCTCTTCATTCACCCGGATCTTGATTGCCGGTTGCGTCACGACAGCCTCGGCAGCGAGGTTATTGGCTCCCACTGTGGTCGCCAGTTTGTTTTCGCTGAAAGTTGCCTTCATTGCTGAATTCATTATAATTTTAATTGTTTACAAAGAATTCAAATACTCAACAAAAGAAAGAAATAAAGGATTACAACTCTCTCGAAAATAACACAAGATCCGTTCATCGTCTCTTGCTTGCGTGGTTTTTTGGCCGGTGACGGGGATGTCAATATCCGTGGACTACTTGACAATTAGATCAGATCCAAAACTTCATCGATTCGCGAAGGAATCTAGAAGCAGAAGCGCTTATCTCGACAACGACGAGATAATTGCTCTTCTTAAGATTACTGCAACGGGATAATCCTAAGGAACGGACACGGGCGATGTAGATCTGAAGAACCTTTCTCTCCTGTGCTGAAGAACTCGATCAATCTCTAGTCCGGCAGGGCTTCGGCAATTCTCGAAAATTCCAGATCCGAAAAAATAAAGGCCCTGGGGCTGTATTTATAGGCTCCGGGGAATCTAGGCGGTTAAAACCGTAAAAGAACCACTTTTTAGGGCCTGAGACACCCTCGGGCGTCTCAGCGAGGCCGAGACACCCTGGGGTGTCTCGATTGGTCCGAGACACCTCGGGGTGTCTTAGCTTGTGCTGAGACAGTCCGTGTTGCGCACTGTTTTTTTATATTCGCCGTATTTTCCTCTTCCGAACTCGGATTTACATGATTCAAGATACGTTGGAAAGCCGACGAAAAGATCTACAGGCTCTCGTGATTGGATCATCTGTGGAATAAATGAGACACGAAGGACGTTTCGCCTTTTGTAAACGACACGAGGTTCCCGATCAGTTCGTATCCTCGTTATTCTGAAATTCCGTTACTTCACGTAGTTCGTCGATTCACTTCAAGCGCTTGTCGACTACAATCAAGCTTCTGTGACTTGGATAGTAACGTTCATCGTCTTCTCTTAGCTTCAAGCTGTTCGTGGAGACCTATAGGCAATTTTCAACGCCTACAGAGAGGGCGAGAGCGACGTGGGGGAATTCTTCGGGGAGAGAGAAAACGA
>BQKN01064891.1:198996-272591 GCA_022839385.1 Asparagus kiusianus | reverse complement strand
TATATATATATAATGCCTCTTTTTAAATTATCCTTTTGCCTTCCAAGTATAGTAGAAAATAAAAATATGTCCACCACTCATCTAAATTTTGGATTACCCCACTTGATTTTTTATTAGCAGTATAGTTTTTTGTTTGGGAAAAAATGATCATATGTAACTCAAATGTTGAGTTATAAAAGGAACATTAGGATAATTGCTAAGAGTTAAGAGCAAATCAGGATATCTGCTAAGAATCGTCAAGAGCAAGGATAAAGATAAAGATAAAGATAGTCTTTTCCTTTTTGGATCGGACGTTATATGTAAATTTCTGCAATACAAAAGTTGTGATAGTGTACAAAAAACTGAAAATTGAACTAAGGATAAAGTTCGAATGTCTTTTGAAGTAAAATGGATCATGAAATATCAAATCAGCAACAAGTCTTGACATAAAAAAGTTTTACAAGGAGAAGCAAAATAAAAAAGTTTTACAAGGAGAAGCAAAATTGTTTCTCATTACATTGAGATATCAAACTAGATAGTGAACGGGGAAAAAAATAATAATAACTAGCTAATTTAAGTGATGACGCATGTCAAACTCATCTTATTGATCTCTTGATGGGGGGAAATTGGATGCGGGTCAACCGAGATGGTTTGGACCATTAATATCCTGTTTGACAAATTGTTGAGCCAATTTTTTTTTTTTTTTGATTTTTTCAATATCACTACCACATATTTGCTCTAACGCAATGGTTCAAGACCTTTACACTAGCCATGAAACCGTCGTCCTTGAGCAAGTGTGACGGTTCTCAAACCGTCTCATATGCTGCTGTTGCCCTACCTCTATCGTAATGGTTTTGAACTCTATTGCGACGGTTTTTGAACCGTTACCCCCACATCTAATGCAACGGTTTTAAAAGGCAAGCAGTTTTTAAACCATTGTAACGGTTTTGATTGAGCTATTGTGATGGTTTTTAAGCTACTGCAATAGTTTTTTTATAACTATTACAACAGTTTTAAAAGATCTAACGCAACGGTTTTAAAAGGCAAGCGGTTTTTAAACCATTGCAACGGTTTTGATTGAGCTATTGCGACAGTTTTTAAGCTACTACAACGGTTTTTTATAGCTATTACAACAGTTTTAAAAGACCTAACGCAACGGTTTGGATTGAGCTATCACAATAGTTTTGATCGAGCTATTGCAACGTTTTTGATTGAGCTATTGCAACGGCTCCGATTGAGTTGTTCTTGGTTCCTACGTCAAAATCATATAGTATTTAATTACCTGGACAATCTTTTTAAGAACATGACCAAGTCAAATTTTAATACACAATATCAAAGTAAAAATGTTGACCATAATCCATCATAACGATAAGTGCCAACATTCATCAGTATAGTATGAAATCTACAAAGTATTAAATCCACACTACCAATATTACAACTCAGGAAATATCGTACTGAATTATTATTCAAACAATATCAACATTTTATTACAAAACATGAAACTTCTCGGTCAAAGACTTTATATCCTCTAGTTATTTCCAAAAACTTGTGCCTCAATGTCAAATACTCACTAGGAACCTGTCAGTATCAATCTCAATCTTGGCTTTCGTCATTTCTGTACCTGTGTAAATTTTTATGAATCAACATAAATTTTGCAATGATGATAATAAAATTAGGGGAAAAAGACATTGCAATTATTCAAAATAAATAGCTGAACATAAAGGAATCCTCAGAGGATGAATAAAATTCTAACAAGTTGGTTGGTTGTCAAAGAATAATCCCTTTATGATCCTCAAATCTTTAGTAAGGCTGTTTACAGAATCTTCAGAATGAAACAATGTGAGGTTCCAAGACAAATTACCGTCTGGTGGCAATATTCTGCAGTATTCACAATGTAGCATATCATTCTTTCATCCTGTCAGATGTCTGTAAATATCATCATTAGATACAATCAGTCAAACTAGACCAAAAAGAACTGTTACCTACAAGAAACAAATAAAAGAGTGCTTATATAATCTTGATTTGCCCATCTGTACCAGTAGCAGCTGCAACGAGCCCTGTACCCTGTAGGCATCTAAAAATGCCTATGGGTGTTCGCACACGGCTCGAGACAGAGAGAAGATGATAAACGTCGCTACTAGAGTCACAAGAGCTCGTTTGACAACGACAAATACATGAAGTGAGTCGACGGGTCATACGAAGCAACGGAACTTCGGAATAACGGAAACGAGAGCTGATCGGGAGCCCCGCGTCGTTTACAAAAGGTGAAGCACCTCTCGTGCCCCATTTATTCCATATATGATTCAATCATAGGAGTCTGTAGATCTCCTCGTCGGCTTTCTAACGCATCTTGAATCACCTCATTCCGAGGTCGGATGTGTGAGTTAAGGCTGTTACAGTACCCGCGGATCGGAATTCTGCTACAGTACCCGCGGGTCGGAATTCTGCTACAGTAACCGCGGGTCGGAATTCTGCTGCAGTAAACACGGGTCGAACATTTACTACAATAACAGCGGGTCGGATTTTCTGACCCCCGCTGCAGTAACCGCGGGTCGGATTTTTCCGACCTGCGCTACAGTAACCGCGGGTCGGATTTTCCGACCCGCGCTACAGTACCGCGGGTCGGATTTTTCCGACCTATGCTACAGTATCACTGTAGGCGTATAAAATTGCCTATAGGTCCCACAACACAGCTCGACGACGCCGATTCGACAGAACCGACCATCGGGCGACGTATTCAAGCACGACCGTTATCCCGCCAACGCCGAAGCCAGGCCATACGCAACGGAGCAGGTTAACGAGGCGACGAAGCCAATAAATCGCACCCAAGCAGTGGAATGCATCCTCTCGCACGCGGAATCGAACCAACGTTTCGGGGAATCACCGAGTCATCTAAACAAAGAGCGAACTCGGTGATATAACGATCGAATCAAGATCGGTTTCGGACTCGAACTCAGAAGTGGGTTTACTGCCAAATTAGGAATCGGATCAAAACGAATCGAATCCGAACAAGTCAACCACACAACCGAATCAAAGTTCAAATCAACAACGAATCGGAACCCGAACGACGGAACCCGAACAACAAACCGAACGGACAAAAAACCGGAAACCCGCCTAAGGGGGGCTCGGCCAAAGCCGAGCCACCCACAAGTGGCTCGGCCAAGGCCGAGCCACCTGTGGGTGGCTCGGCCAGGGCCGAGCCACCCACAGGTGGCTAGGCCCAGAACTGTGCAAACGCACAGTTCTGAGTGCCTATAAATAGGCCTTGTGTTGGTTCATTTCGGGGGTTGGGTTTTGGAGGGTCGAAGCTCTGCCGGATTGGAATCTGAGATCTAAAAAAAGATTGGAGCTTTGGAAGATTGAAGACTTGGACTTCCAGATCCGGTGCTCAGCGATCGACAACGCCAAATAAGGCAGGAGTTCGAGAGGATCGGATCTTCAGATCTACACGATCACACTCCGGATCTAAGCTTGGTTCTTAGATCCCGAGATTGAGCGGTTGTTTCCTTGGTGAAACAATCCCTCCCGGCTATTATCTCCCTTTGCGGAATAATACCCGTTATATCGTGTAGATCCGACCGGATCGAGATCACGCGGTGGTCCACGGCAAATAACCCCGGCGCAGGCAAAGAACCCACACAAAGCGAGTGACCGCAAAACAGGAGCTCGCGATTCGTTCGACATAAAAGGAAATAAATTGTAATCTTTCTTTTTCTTATTTTTGATTTTCATTGTAACCGGATCTTATAAAAAGACCGGATCTTTTGTAACCGATAAACAGTTATTAAGATGGCAATGATATCAATGAAGAAAGGCACAAATTTTCCCGCGAACAATCACGGGTCGGATTTTTCCGACCCGCGCTATAGTAACGCGGGTCAGATTCATCCCGCACGCGCTGTTTTGACCCCGGACGCGTTTTTGACGGTTTTGATCGGTTTTTATCCATTCTAGGGGTTCCTAACTGACTTGATATCATCTCCTAACATGGTTAATCAGTTATTAACTGAAGATAAGGAGGAATCATTCATTCTTATCTAAAACCCCCTAACCGAAGCCTATAAATACGAGCACGGGGTTCATTTCAAGGGGGGATTATTATTCAAGACGAGGAGGTGCTGCCGGATTGAGGAGTCAAAGGAGCACGAATTTCAGCGAGCGCCTACAGATCTTGGCGAGTTCTTCAGCATAAAGAAGGAGAGTTCGAGAGATCCGAAGCACGTTCCCGTCCATTCCTCGAGATTAGGCTTGGTCTTAATCTCAAGAAGAGCTACTGATTTCGCTTGGTTGATTTCAGCGCTTCAAGCAAATACCTCCTTGGTGAGGTAAGAGCTCTGCCGAATTTTTCAACAACCGGATCTGATCAAAGGTGGTCCACGGATAAACCCTGGCATAGGCAAAGACACCCACGCAAGCAGAAGACCGATAAACGATCTACCTGCGTTTGTTTGATAAAGTTGTAAATTTTTTTATTTTTATTGTGTAAGGAGATCTTATAAAAAGATTAACTTTTTATTTTATTTGAGTTTATTGTAATGACTAAATTTGTAATAGATTCGATGGCAATGAAAACAACAACTTTCGACGCAAACAAACTGGCAACCACAGTGGGAGCCAACAGCTTTATTGCCGGAGCTGTCATGTCGCAACCTCGGATCTGCATCCCGGTTGAAGAAATGGTCGAATACGAGTTCGACCAACAGAAGTACGAAGAATACCTCTTGTCCTCCTCCTCCAGATCCTCCGCTTCTCGCAAGCGTAGGAAGATCAACGCCCCCGTTGCTGCGGTAGCTGAACCTTGCAACGTCCTTCCGGCCTCCAACGAGTCCGGATCTGCAGATCTGAACTCCTCCTCAATCAAGGAGTTGAGTACAGAAGGCGTGCCCACTTTATCGAAGAGAGCTTGCTAAAGACAGCACCAACGCTGTGCGCGCCAACTCGCTAGGTCTTTAGAGTTAATTGACGGGATCCGTTACGAGGCGAATCTAAAAAATAGGCAACGTCAAGCGCCCCAACAGCGGACAAATGCCCTCTCCTCCGAATCACCAACGAGTGAATGGGTACAAGTCAAAAGGACTCATTCAACTCTTGAAGAACCGATCAAAAAGCACCACGCACTGCTTGCGCACGCACGAATTCTTGCACGAGAGGCCAAGAAGTTGCAGAGAGAAGAAGTGGAAAAGAAGCCACAAAAACTGTACAAAGTTTGGAGGCCAAAGTCCAAGACGGCGGCCGAAAAGACTGAAAAACACGAGTCGCTCAAATCCGACCCGCCGGCGCGTGGGTCACTCAAATCCGACCCGCCGACGCACGGGTCAATCAAATCCGACCCGCTGTCGCGCGGGTCACTTAAATCCGACCCGCCAATTCGCAGGTCACATGAATCCGACCCGCAAATTCGCAGGTCACTCAAATCCGATCTGCCAATTCGCAGGTCACCCAAATCTGACCCTCCAGTTCGCGGGTCGCCTGGGTCACCCAAATCCAACCCTCCAGTTCACGGGTCGCCTGGGTCACCCAAATCCGACCTTCTAGTTCGCAGGTCACCTGGGTCACCTAAATCCGACCCTCCAAACCGCGGGTCACCCAAATTCGACCCTCCAAACCACGGGTCACCTAAATCCGACCTTCCAAGCCGTGGGTCACCCAAATCCGACCTTCCAAGCCGTGGGTCACCCAAATCCGACCTTCCAAACCGTGGGTCACCCAAATCCGACCCTCCGACCCGCGGGTCACCCAAATCTGACCCGCGCCAGAATCAAGGCAGAAGATGTTCTGCACCTGTTTCGTTGATCCTTTCGAGTTCCGCACCTCCGGTGGAGCGCCGCGACATCGTGAACTTGTCCCGCTTCAAGTTGAGGATGGCGGATCGCCTGGGTCCTTTACGCAAAGATCAAGGCAAATTTTCGATCGAGGAACGCTTAAGTCCGGTGACTACACCCCAAGCGACCCGTCGAGCTGGGGGTCGTGCATGCCCTCGCAACAATTTCAAGCCTTCTCATAAAGGGAAAACTCCGGTTTTCACCCGCCTGGGGGTGTGTATCCAAAACCAGGAGCCTGTTGAGATCCTGCGCTCCTAAAGGCATAGTTCTAAACATGTGACTCTTGAGAACACTAATAAAGCAGAAAATCCCCTGAAAGAAACGTATTCATTTGACGATGACAACGTTATACCAGGGGAGTCGTGTCAACACACGATAGGGTGCTTTGGTCATTTGACCGATAAGTTGTACTATCGGGCTGGGGGTACGAACAAATATTGAAAGAGAAGTATCCGGGAAGCGGACCCTCGCTGTCTGTGCGCCAAGATTATCAGGGTAGTATTATCGGCGTGTAGCTGCCCCAAGACCGATCCGCAGAGGGTCTCGATATTCGAGAGGATCTCCAACAGAATGACTAAGTCCAAACCAAAGCATCTCCGTAAGGAACGTTCAGCTGTTCGAGGTGACGAACTCTCAGAAGTTACCATCAATATGGTTGATAAGGGAAAGTCCCCGATGGTTCCAAGTGGTTCTAGCCCCAACTTCTCTCCAGGAAGAAGAGTTAATTCAGGAATAGCTCGACTGATGTCTCGACTCCAGCTGGAAGCGGTCGGACCTGAACAATCCGCAGTCACAGTTAATATGGCTGATAGAGGAAAGTCAATTCGACCTTCTAGTTCTGATCCGCTCATATCGCATCGTCTAACCCGGTTGCGATCGGGAACTATTAGACAGATGGATTATCAGAGAATGCAGAGGGGATTATCCTCGGATGATGAAGCGTCGGATGCCAACTCTGCGGTCGCTTCCGATCAAACAGTGTCTAGCCCAGGACAATCGCACGTGGCATTCATGATCAATACCGAGCAAATCGCCAAAATTCTCGAGGATGCTCTAACCAAGCAGAAAGAAGCATTCAAGATCGAAATGGAAATGACTATGCTACGAATGAGGGAAGAGCATGACCAACAAATTTGGGCTCTGTCCAATCAGTTCGGTGAATCCAGCCGTCATAACCGTGCTGACCAAGTAGGTAGCGATTTAGATATGGATGAACCTCTCGATGTTGAGAACCCTCACGTTGACCAAAACGATGGGAGTGGTCCTACCAATAATGATAACACTGGGGGTGGCCCCGTTATTCCTCTTAAGAATCATCCAAAGCCCGATACGAGCGAGGATGAGAAAATAAAAGATCTCGAGAGCAAAATCAACGCTTTAATGTCTGCTCGAGAGGTGAAAAGGACTGGCATTCCATGTCCCTATCCAAGAGAATGGGATTCGATAGCATACCCGGCGAAGTTCAACCTGATTAACTTTACGCCGTTTGACGGGAAGGGTTCGCCCACACAACATCTGATGTACTTCAAGTCCCACCTGGGTATGATCTTCGGCAATGAAGCCTTGATGGTTCGGTCATTCATTAGCACCCTTCGCGGGCCCGCCTTCGATTGGTACCGCCGTCTTAACTCTGGAAGCATTAACAGCTGGGACGACTTGGAGAACATGTTTCTCGCTCACTTCTTTGATGATGATGCCGAAGTGTCAATCAGGACACTCTTTGATGAGAAGCAAGAAGACGACGAAACGGTCGACGACTTCGTCAAGCGCTTCCGGAATAAGGCGATGAACTATCGAGATCCGATCACAGAAAACTTCATCCTCTAAACCTATCACAACAACCTCTCCTTGGACGTGTTGGAAGTTATGGGAGTAGCATCCTCTAATACCTGAAAAGAGCTGAAGATGCACGGAGAGCGGGCTGAACGCTTCCTCAGAAGGAAACATGCCGAGAGAAGCCAACCGATGGCTAATCCTCCGAACTCAAGCTTCGTCTCCCGTGGTAAGGGCAAGGCAACTGTAGCTGCTGTTGATGCTAATCAAACGTCACAACGGCAACCTCGAAGACAGCAGAAGACTTCGGGTTCAAAACTCCAAAAAGAGTACTCCTTTAAGGACGAAGATGTTCCAGCCATCTTCGAATCCCTCCTTGAAAATAACAAGATCAAGCTACCACCTATCGCAAATCAGGAGGAAGCTAACAATACTATGGATCCAAAATACTGTGCGTACCACAAGAGGGTCCTTCATCCCACCAAGGATTGCTTTGCTCTTAATAATAGCATTCAAACCTTGGTTGAAGCCGGTGTCATAACGCTGGGATAAGCCGAATGAGAACGGTAATACTCCGATAAGTATAAGAGTATAAACTGCTTCTTTTAATATTCCAATAGGTATATGAGTCTAAACTGTTTCCTACCGTAGACGGGAAGTTCCTGGGGAATTTTTATATGTAATATTCTTAAGGATAACCCGGTCATGTAACTGATTATAATATCAAATCCAGTTTCATAAGGAAAGCTGGGGGTGGATGATTCATGTAATGGTATGTTCCCGGAAGAATGCTAAATGTAACTTTCTTAGGGATAACCCGGTCATTACAAATGAAGTGATAAACACTAAATCCCCACTGTGATTTCCGAACACTCCATTGCTGAGATGAGATTCGGTCACTTTGTTGGGTCAATATTTCCTCACAAAACTCCTATTAGTGTTTGACGACTCACAATCTTCCACTACAAAACCCCCCATCGATCAGACTAATTGACGGTGGGACTACCAAAATTCCTTTCGATTGAATCCACTTAAACTTTTGATGTGTCTGTGCACTTAACATTGACGATTGTCAAACCCCTCCGTGTTAAGTATTTGTCACTTAACATCAGGAAACTCCTCTGAGTAATCGGTACAAGTCAACACTCCCACTCTGATTTGTACTCCCACTCTCACTGTCCACCTGGTCAAACCTTCCTACAGTTAGGACCATAACTAAAATCCCCTCTCGATTCCTCCAATGAACGAGAGGCCCACAAATTAAACGATCAAACCTTCCTACAGTTAGGATCGTCTCAAACCTCCCACTCGGTCAAACCTTCCTACAGTTAGGGTCAAAACCAAAATCCTCTTTCGATTCCTCCAATGAACGAGAGGTCTACTTTCAAATCGAGTGATCAAACCTTCCTACAGTTAGGATCACCTCAAACTCCCGCTTGGTCTAACCTTCCTACGGTCAAGGCCAAAACCCTAATTCACTCTCGATAAACGAAAAACTCACCTTTTAGTTCGATAATCAAACCTTCCTATAGTTAGAATTATTCGAATCTTTTTGATTCTCGGAGTGGAGATCCCACTCTTAGTTTTACCTTTTCAGATTCTTAAAGTGGAGATCCCACTTTGAGTTTCCTTTTGTGACTGGAGATAGAATATAAAATTCTTCCTCTTCAGCTTTGGGAAATAGAATATAAAATTCTTCCTCTCTCGTATCGGGTTCGTCTTTGCCCCAAGAGAAGACACCACTTTTTCAACTCCCAAAATCCGTGCCTTACACGCGCGGGGAATTCTATCACAAATCCTGAGTAGGGATAAGTCAGCGCCTAACACGCGTTGCAGGTTAGTTCTTAACTGTAAAAAGAACAAAAGCCCGCATATTCGACATTATGACAGGTTGTTATTCATAACACCAAAATCCGTGCTTCACACGCACGGGGAATTTTATCCCGAATCCTAAGTAAGGATAAGTCAGCGCCTAACACGCGTTGCCGGTTAGTCTTTTACCGTGAAAAGGACAAAAGCCCACATATTCGACATTGTGGCAGGTTGTTATTAATAACACCATAATCCGTACCTTACACGCACGGAGAATTTTATCCCGAATCCTAAGTAGGGATAAGTCAACGCCTAACACGCATTGCAGGTTAGTTCCTAACCGTAAAAAGAACAAAAGATCGCATATTCGACATTACGGCAGGTTATTATTCATAACACCAAAATCCGTGCTTTACACGCACGAGGAATTTTATCCCAAATCCTAAGTAGGGATAAGTTAGCGCCTAACACGCGTTGTCGGTTAGTCTTTTGCCGTGAAAAGGATAAAAGCCCACATATTCAACATTGTGGCAGGTTGTTATTAATAACACCATAATCCGTGCCTTACACGCACGGAGAATTTTATCCCGAATCCTAAGTAGGGATAAGTCAACGCCTAATACGTATTACCGGTTTAGTCTTTCACCGTTTGAAGAAGACACCATAATTCAAGTCTGGGGTATTTTATCCCGAAGCCTAAGTAAGGATAAGTCAGCGCTTAACGCGCGTTGCCGGGTAGTCTATTCCCGTGAGAAAGACGAAGTCTACGTATTCAATATCATAGCACTAAAAGAGTTAACTCTTTTGGCACAACGTCACATGCAGAACGAACTTAAATAATCCGCATGCAAGCCCGATTCAAACGGTAATCGGTAAAGGCACGTCAAATCCGTTGAAGGCTGAGGATTTGTCAAAAATCCTGAGTCAGCGTCTAACACGTGTTGCCGGGTAGTCTATTCCCGTGAAAAAAACAAAGTCTACGTATTCAATATCGTAGCACTAAAAGAGTTAACTCTTTTAGCACAACGTCATGTGCAGAACTGATTTAAATATTCTGCATGCTAGCCCGACTCAAACGGTAGTCGGTAAAGGCTAATCAAACCCGTTGATGGCTGAGAATTTACCAAAAAATCTATAAATGTGAGTCATTGACGCACCAGCTCCGATAGTTGATCTCGTGACTCGAGCATCCAACAGCATCAAGATAAGATCCACACATGCAGATGAATCAGCTTTAACAGTTGGTCCTGTAGTCCCAACATTTGGGACCGCCACGCTCTAATGCCTTAAGAGCTTAAAACTATGTAAACTCCAGTAAACGTACGAGTATAAACTGTGTCAACGCCGCACAACGCGTTATAGTAAAGATCGATGTCGGTCAACGCATCAGCAATCTCGCCAAATTAAGGCAAACGATGATTTCAGGGAGTATCAGATTCAGATATAAATTTCTGACGAAGATGATCAGTTCAAAGTCAACTCAATGGCACGAGCTAAGTTCAAAAACTTACACATCAATCTCAGTTCAAGATTTCAACAACGGTCAGACGATAAACGCAACGCCGGAAGAACTTCATCTATTCGACGAAACAATGAATAGATTGAAGGCTGAAGAAGTTAGGAATTGAGGTAGTTCAAGGTCACTCTACGAAATTGAGGAGATGACCTATCTTATCAAAAGCATTCCAGACTCCTCTATAAAAGAATGTGTCTGAAATTCTTTAGAGGGGGTATCTGTAGATGTCTAAAAAAGTCTATGGGTGTCCGCACACGGCTCGAGACAGAGAGAAGATGATAAACATCGCTACTGGAGTCACAAGAGCTTGTTTGACAACGACAAATACATGAAGTGAGTCGACGGGTCATACGAAGCAACAGAACTTCGGAATAACGAAAACGAGAGCTGATCGGGAGCCCCGCGTCGTTTACAAAAGATGGAGCACCTCTCGTGCCCTATTTATTCCACATATGATTCAATTATAAGAGTGTAGATCTCCTCGTCGGCTTTCTAACGCATCTTGAATCACCTCATTCCGAGGTCGGATGAGTGAGTTAAGACTGTTACAGTACCCGCGGGTCGGAATTCTGCTACAGTACCCGCGGGTCGGAATTCTGCTACAGTAACAGCGGGTCGGATTTTTCGACCCGCGCTACAGTAACCACTGGTCGGATTTTTCCGGCCCGCGCTACAGTAACCGCGGGTCGGATTTTCCGACCCGTGCTATAGTACCGCGGGTCGGATTTTTCCGACCCGCGCTACAGTAACCGTGGGTCGGATTCGTCCTGCGCGCGCTGTTTCGACCCCGGACGCGTTTTTGATAGTTTTGATTAGTTTTTATCCATTCCAGGGGTTCCTCACTGAATTGATATCATCTCCTAACATGGTTAATCAGTTATTAACTAAAGATAAGGAGGAATCATTCATTCTTATCCAAAAACCCCCTAACCGAAGCCTATAAATACGCGCACGGGGGTTCATTTCAAGGGGGGATTATTATTCAAGACGAGGAGGTGCTGCCGGATTGAGGAGTCAAAGGAGCACGAATTTCAGCGAGCACCTACAGATCTTGGCGAGTTCTTCAGCATAAAGAAGGAGAGTTCGAGAGATCCGAAGCCCGTTCCCATCCATTCCTCGATATTAGGCTTGGTCTTAATCTCAAGAAGAGCTACTGATTTCGCTTGGTCGATTTCAGCGCTTCAAGCAAATACCTCCTTGGTAAGGTAGGAGCTCTGCCGAATTTTTTAACAACCGGATCTGATCAAAGGTGGTCCACGGATAAACCCGTCATAGGCAAAGACACCCACGCAAGCAGAAGACCGATAAACGATCTACCCGCGTTTGTTTGATAAAGTTGTAAATTTTTTTTATTTTCATTGTGTAAGGAGATCTTATAAAAAGATTAACTTTTTATTTTATTTGAGTTTATTGTAATGACTAAAGTTGTAATAGATTCGATGGCAATGAAAACAACAACTTTCGACGCAAACATACCCCCCTTGGGTAATCGAAAATAAAGTTTTGTTGCATATGCTTTGTTGATTCTTTTAAACACCTGATCATGTAAATGATATCAGATTATATTAAAAGCTACAATGTAGAAAATATTCTGAATGGATCACAAATAACATGCTAAAAAAGTTCATAGCACAAAGACCTGATGTACTCGAACAATGGATTTTTGTCCTTTTACAAAAACATACCATAGTTGGACATCAGACTCAACAAATTATGCACTACACCTTTTAAAGAATCAGTTAAAATGAATGTGTACCTCAAACAAACTAAACAGAGTTTGATTCTTCGTCAATGCACTACACCCTTTAAGCCTCTCCTGATTATCAAGAATACATGTATTAATAAAAATCGGAAACAGAGCTTCATGGGACTATTGAACAAAGATCATACAAATGTTAAACTAGCATCATAAGTGCAAATATAAATTCAAATAATCATTTTACTAGAAAAATACAATGTGTATAAAACCAAATAATATGAGAAGCAATTAGATTTTTCTGCATTTAACTTGCCTGCATACTGCTTGACAAAATATTTGTCTGGCTTCCCTCTTCAGTCTCCCAGGTTTCTTCCTATACCAAAACACATATGTAAGCACATAACTTTTGCTAAATAAGAATAAAATTTAGCTCATCATTATCCACATGCACAAGCTTCTCCAAATGCTCCATAAGGGTTTTCTCCTCCAGTTCAACATACACTGCCAAATGGGGTTCAAAACATGATGAAATGATGCCATGGAAGTTGAACTGCAAATACATGTATGCAGCACAGTCAATTGTCAAGGATTAAAGATTTATCTCCAAAAAATAACAACCATAAAGTAACATGTGCATTAAACAAAAGCTAATCTATAAACAAACCCCATTTTAAATTTGGAGGAGTAAAATTATAGTTGTATGGGTGGCAGTAGAAATCTAGTAGGCATCTTAAGAAGTGATCTAGCGGCTACTAGGGTACTTAGTTCTTTGATCAAAATTTTTTTTGGGAGTAAATTCTTTAATCATATACATATTGTGATTAAAAATTAAAGATGTCAATCAAACATTATCCGATTAAATCGAACAGAGAGAATGGATGAACAAGTTTTACATGAGAGGGTTAATGTGTTCGAGTGCATATGTGCAAAAGAGGCATATACATTTTGAAACAATGGAGTACTAAACTTTTCAGTTGCTTACATGAATATGTAATGGATTAAGTATTAAGAATGCATGCGAATTCAAGGTACTGTTTCTTGTAATAACCTTGTTCATATTCATTCATAATGAATAATGTGAATTAGATGAAAATGATTACATAATTGACATATCTAAAAATGCAAATAAAAGCGATAAATAACCAAATCAAATTGTTTTTCAGACTTTTCACCTTTCTCAGTCACCCCAACACAACAATTATGTCCACTCTTTCTCTAAATTAACAATGCACAAATAAATATACTTATAACCAATAGTATCAAAGTAGCAAATTAAAATCTAAAATTAGACAAAAGGATAACTAATGATTACAATTATTATCATTCCAAGTCAAATAGAGGAGAAATTTCTACATCAATTAGTTTAACAGTAATAAACCCTAGCTACATTCAATTCAAAAAGAGAAATAGGTTGGAGAGAGTATCGTATACCTTGAAGTTGTATGTAGTTCAGGGTTTCGACATCAGAGAGAGGTCCGTACTGGAAGGGGAGCGGGCGACGGTGATGGGGGGAGGCTATTTTTCTGAAATCTAGCATATTTTTTTTCTGAAAATCAATCGATCCACACAGAAATTTCTAAAAACATACTTAAATAATCACGAACTTACTTGAGATTGGATGAAAATCGAGGTTGAGAGGATCGCTAGGGCTTCCCTTGTATCAAATCGACCTTGATCTTGGACTTGAAGAAGAATTCTAGAGTTTCCGGAATCAAAATCCAGGTGAAGGGAGCGGAGATGAGATTCAATGATGAGATCGACGATTATATGATGATCTTGGCCACAGCGATTTTAGGGAGCGGAAAATTTTAGGGACACTACCACAAAATAGATATAAGGGGACGGTTCTGTGGGGACGGTTTAAAACCGTCCCCTTTGCCTCCTAAGGGAACGGTTGTGTGACGGTTCTAACCGTCACGAGAGAGTCTAAGACAACGCTTTAAAATAAAGCGTTGGGCTTGAATTAGACTTGCAAAAAAAGCCTGTATTGGGCTAAAAGGACGGTTTTATTAAAGGGCTTATGTTGACTTTTTTAACAAAAGAGGATTTATTTTGTTTCTCTCATACTCTCATACACATAGGACCGCTCTTCACCTTATCATATACAACTGCTCTTTAACATTCTTCTTCATCGCTGAGTTCTAGGGTTTTCTCACCCGCGCATCTACCATCCGCCGCGCCTCTCCTCTCGTCGACTCCCCCGTCTGCCATGCCTCTCCTCTCATGGACTCCTCCGTCCATCGCCGGCCACCTCGACTTCGTCCATCGCGCCTCCCCCGTCCGTCACGCCTCCCCCGTTCACCGCGCCTCTCGTCGCCATCCCTTCTCTAGCATCCTGTGATTTTGGGTACTTATCTCTCTCCTTTTCAATCATCAAACCTAGGGTTTCAGTTTTTCCTTTTTTTCTCTATTTAATGAAAATTTTATTTGATTTTACAAATTAGGGCTTTGTTGTCTCGGTTGATTATTGAAAGCGGTTGAAAATTCTACATCTTTAGTGGACATGGTTAATCCCCAAATTTGAATTAGTATATGTTTTTAATTATAATTATTATTTATATTTATGAGCTCCACCCAGAGAAATCTTCTGCACAATTCATCCGCAGTATGGAGAATTTTTTTGGCATAATATATGTGCACTGGAACAGAAAGTTTGTTTTCCCATCAACACACTTTTAATAAGTTGAAATCTTTCAGAATATGTCAACTTCAATGCCTCCCAAGCAGGATTTCCAAAAAAGTAGCATCATCATAAAATTAATAGTTATTACATTTACATGTTTCTTTGCATGAACCATGGACAGTTCGATTTCTCTCTGCATAAATAGTTTTATAATGTGAGAAAATATACTATGTTTCTTCACTTTATAGTATATATCTCCAATAATGTCTAGCATCAGTTGTGCCATCATAGATAAACGAGGGATCGTATTGAGAGAACATACAGATCGATTTTTCACAATGTTTGGAGAAGACTGGTATCCTTTCACCATGGAAAAGTTAAAGAGCCTCTGAAGGGAGGAAAGAGAAATCAGCCAAGAAAAAACATTGAGGTGATCTATCTTATCCTCTTCCTCTCGCGACTACGCGATTTCAAACACAAAGGAAAGGGTAAGCTCTACTTTTTTTATATCCTCAGAGGAAATATTGGTTAGCTAAAAGAGATTTATTTGTTTAATTATTTTTGGTGTCTATCTGTGTGTGTTTGTGTTGCAAGGTACCGAGTTCTCAACTGGAAGAAAAAAGGTGCTGACCTTATGCTTTTACAAAAGAAATTATCACAGTACCAAGTTCTAGAAATTGAAGCTTATTGACATTTATCATAAATTAAAAGAAAGGTGAAAATTTTGAGGTTGTGATGATAATCTTCATTTTACTAAAGATTATGATGATAATGAGGAATTGTTCGAAGAGGATTTCAATTCGGAAGTATGCCTTGGTTAGAATTGCCTTTCATGGATCCAATTCGTAGAAAACTAATTGTTAGGGCCTGGAGGAAATATTTATTATAGAAATAGTCTCGATATATTGTTACATTATGGGATTGACGCATATCCTTTTAGAATAACACATCATGGCAAGCGTTATTAAGTTCAAGTGATTGCAGAAGATTGATCTTTTTTCATTTTGGTAATAGTCAAATATTTATTATCACGATTGACATGAAGTTGAGGTGATTATCATGGTCTTAATTTAGTTAGAGAGGATTTAGATAAACCTAGTACGGGCTGAAATTAAACATTAGCAATTCTCATTGCTAATTCTCTAGCATTTGGGTCTGTTTCTTTTACTTCATTTTAGAGGTAGGAATTTGTAGCTTTGAAGTTGTTAGCTATTTTTCCTGGAGTTCATGTCTTTGATTCTTATTCTGCCTTATGTTTAACCTGTAGTGATCACTGACATTATTAGCGATGTTGTTAACTTTTCCAACTGCCTATCTTTCAAAATTATTAAGTATGATATATATTACACTTTTTCCATATTTGGCTTATTTTATTGGTAGTCCGGTTACTAGGTCTACATTGATATATGCTATTCAGCTAAAAAAATACAAGTATATTCAGCAATTGCTTAAGAGTAACATAGCTTGATGTGTCTAAGGTGGGCATGTTCCCATGTGTTTAGGATGTCTAGCTAATAATTATGAGGTGTGGAGTTTTCTGTGATGAATAAGAAATAAGAGCAATATATATATGATGCTTAAGAGCAATATATATATGATGCTTCAAATTTGTGCCCTGAGTCATATGCATTCTGATGTATCTTGTCCTTGGAATGACCAGAGAACAAACATAAACATGGAAGCATAAAAATATTTTTTAGGAATATTTTTATTATGCATTTTACTTGCACGTAGTTTTTCGTTGTGCCAAAATTATCATAGATTGGATGTGGGGATGAATAAGAAATAAGGAAAAAGTAGCATCTCATCTTTTATTTTGAAAATATTTTTTAGGAATTAGTCTTGTTGAAACTAAAGTGAAATAAAAGGAGCAAAATATTATCCATATGCAAGTCATTTTCAAACCATTATATTGTTTTTATTTTGGTTCTTGTTTAGATATATGAACGGTTAATTATGTATTTCTGTTTGTATTTGTCTGTTGGTTTGCAATACGACAGTAGCTTCGTTATAGCTTGATTGCTTGATTGCAAATGAAAGTTTTATTCTAGGGCAATACTTTAGTAAATAACCATATACTTATTATTTGAGCTACTCTACATCTTTTGAGACAAATGTGTCTGTTCCTGTCATTTAATCAGTTAATTTATTTTTTAAATAAGAAAAAAGGGCATACTCATTTCTTGTGCACATGTAGGTTCCTTTCTTGTAACCTGTAAGTATGACTGTATAAGCTACTTGAGTTCTGCCTGTATAAGGTGCTTGAGTTTTTCCCTATTGAGTTTTTCCCTATGCAACTTTACGATACGTAATTTAGCTAATAATTATGAGGTGTGGAGCTTTTTGTTTCCCTTTCAAATGTAGCTGAGTATTTACAAGTCAAAATTATCATCTTGGAGATTATAACATTTTAACTTGTGGAAATGAATACTATTCCGTATGTAGTTTTTTCAGTCTTCGATAAGCTTTGTTTTTGATGTTTTTGATGTTTTTGATGAATAACTATGGTTCTTTTGCAGGTTTATATAAATATGGTTGGATATGATACTTGATAGCAACCTACATTGCACGATATGTATTGGTATGGCTATTTTGTATTATTCAAAGTGGGCAATGATGATGGTCTTAGTTAAGAGAATGCAATCTACAATGTTTTGCTATGTTTAGGTAGGGCAATCTAGGATAAGAATGCAACCTACATTGCATTTACAATGTTAGGTGAGGCAATGCATTCATGTGATTGCAACCTACATTGCATTTACAATGTTAGGTGAGACAATCCATTCATGTGATTGCAACCTACATTGCAATATCATTGTTAGATGAGGCAATCCATGTATTCAATTTTAATACCTATATCTGAGCCCCTACCTTGGTCCTATTATGAGTTTTCTAATGGTTGCTTGTGAGCTTGTTACTGAGCATGTTTGTTTCAGATTGAGCTTTGAGCATGTTTGATGGCTTGTGAGCATGCTTGTTACTAACCATGTCAAGTGCATATTTCACTACTTTTGCCAACCATGTCTTTGAGTACATTGCTATCGGCGTGTATTCACTTGTGGTATGTATGTCAACTTTTCTTTGCTTCAGTCACTCCTAGTGTATTTTGAAGGACATAACTTGTTGATGCTTCTAACTTATATATCTATATCTTCTTTCTCTATAACTTTAGACACTTGTGGAACACCTTGGGCACATTCCCTACAGGTTTGTTACCTGCCCCATAAACCTGTTATCTGTGGTTTGGTTACTTCAATTTTATTGGTAATCTCATCTTTTAAATTCAGTGTTGAAGTTCTATTGATCATGCAGGGATAGCAAAGCTTACTCGGGTTAGGAGGCTCGCAACTGATATTCATTAGAGGGTAAATTTATTTCAAAGTGCCCACAAAGATATTTTGTTAATGAATTTTTTGATTCTTCAAAGTGCCCACAAAGATATTTTGGATTTCAAATTCTAAAATTTGAAATGCTACAATTTGAGTTTGAAACAAACAAATTTACAAATTATAGCATTCCAAATCCTAAAATATTGATGAAACAAACAAAGTTTTAGGAATCCCAACTCATAACAAAACACCAATGGATTTCAAATCTCATGGTGAAATCCATATCCTAAAATTATAGGATTCGAAACAAACACCCCCTAACAAGCAAAATAAAAAGTACTTACCGAACATGCCAATGCTACACATTTTTTGATCTACATATAGGATTAAGAAAAATTAGGGAAATAATCTCACTCATGTTGTGGACAAACGCACATTCTAGTGTATACTTTGTCCATATTGAACCTGATATCCACTCCCTAAATATAAGCAGTGCATGAAGTTGGTTTTGTAAGCCCAATCATATGCAGATACAGTAGACATCATTAAAATTTAGCTTTCTTACAATTTTGAAATCATGATATTATGCACGAAAATGGGGTTGTCTAAAGCTTCAGGTTTGCACGAAAATGGGGCTGTCTTCCCGTTTTTTACTAGTATTTTGTTAATTGTGTACCTTCTTTCTGTATTTGGTTATTCCCAAATTTACGTATAAATGTTTTTTGAATGAACAGGAACCAAACAAAGACATGATTGCTAACCAAAATCACCTCTAGGAAGCTCGTGAGTTCCACTCAACCACTGCCTACCGCATCACATTTCGTAGCACTGATCACTGCTATATTAAAGGTAAGAATTTGAAATATAAATGCTAACCAAACCAAATATTACTTGCATGTTGCCATAATTTAACACATTGTATATGTTTGTGCGTTTTTTGTACTTGTGTCATGACTATTGATGATCAACTAGCAAAACAAAAGGATGATGACAAAGATTAGCATAAGGAAACTTTTTTTTGTTATGTGTGTGAAAAATGTTTTTGTGTCACTATATGGATTTTTGTCTTGGTATATGTATCTAAGAAACAATGTCACTATCATGGTATATGTATGTATTTGTGTTAAGTAGAAGCTTTATGGACAATGAGTGTGTTTATGAAGAAATATGCCAGGTTCTGTGCTATTTGTTTTTTGAGAAAGCAATCAAAATCTTTTGATCATATACATTACATGTTTGATTATCAGAAAAAACAAGCAGGATTCTAGCAAATTTTTTTAAAAATAGGGAGAGAATTATGTGCATAAGCTTGTATATGAGTTGCATGTTGCCATAATTTAACACATTGTATTAGATTTCATTTGATTTGGTATTTACATTGATTTGCTTCAAAATTTTCTGAAATTGTGTACTGCTGTCATGTGAGCTCATTAAATCCTTGTCAGTGTTGATACTCTCCCTTCACATTGATATTGATTTTCTTTTGTGCACTGAGTCATGCATTCTGATGTATCTTTTATTTAATCTTTTATTTGTGCGAGCTCATGTTTTATTTAATCTTTTATTTGCCTGTGTATCTTTTATGCACTGAGTCATGCATTCTGATGTATCTTTTTATCTAAATTTATGCAGGAAAATTGATGGTGGTTAAACAGGTTAATCCGTGCGTACATGCTTTTCACTTATTGTGGGATTAGCTCTATCTGACAATTTATAAATTATGTATACCAATGGAGACCTTTTAGTTAAACAGAGGACACATTTTGTTTTAATGAAAGATAAATTTTAGTCATGTACTTTGGACAAAAGAAAAAACTTGTACTAAAGCCATTATAATGAACTAATGAATTGTTCCTTATGTTTAGTTGTTTGCTTGTAAAATTTGGAGTTTCATTTCTTTGTTTGTGACATGATTAGATATAAATCTTGGAGTTTTTGTTTTGTTTTGTTCTTTTTTAATTTTGAAACCGCAGGTCTATAAAATGTGTGATATCTGGATGATTTGCTTTGATCGGTCAAAATTGATAACCGTCCCCTTTGCTATATATAACCGTTCCCTTATCCTAATAGCTGAAAACCGTCCCCATTGCTATTTGAAAAATACAACCGTCTCCTTTGGTATAAAAACCGTCCCTATAGATCACAAGCAAAATCGTTCCCATAGACAAAAAAACCGTTCTCCTAAGTCAAAGTCGAAACCGTCTCGCTTGGTGTGTAAGCGTCACGATAGCTTAAAAATATAACCGTTTCCGTTGCCAAATAACCGTCACCATCTGCAAAAATATGAACCGTCCCCATAGTTAAACTGTCCCCAAATGTTGTCTATGGGAACAATTCAAGAACCGCGCCACTTGGATCATGAACCGTCCCCTTAGACCAAACACTACGGCAGCAAAGGTATCGGATGAGTAACCGTTCTCTTAGGCCTATGAGGACGGTTTTAGTGTCTAGCGGGACGGTTATAAACCGTTCCCGTAGGCCCATTATTTGGTAGTGGGATTTCATTAAAGCGGTCAGGGCGTCTTCGAGATTTGAGAGAGAGAGACATTTCATTAAGCGATCAGGGCGTCTTCGAGATTTGAGAGAGAGAGACATTTCGTTAAGCGATCAGGGCCGTGGGCCTTAAAAACTTAAGCTCCCAAAAGACGATTATTAGACCCAAAAACAATTATTAGGCTTATGGCAACGTTTTTCATAAACTGTTGCATTACGCACTGCAAACTGTTACGATAGATATCTAACGCAACAGTTAAAAACGTTGCACCTAAACCACTGCAATAGATCAATTATGTGGTAATGATAAGAACTCTCAAATGAGAGACAATTTTTAAGTTCAATCCTTCACATCATATTTGTTATTGCCCACTGCAATTTCAAAGCGTTTTGTTGTGACAACGTACATCAAAGCAACTCAGATACGAAATCCACAGCTTATGAAATTCTAAATTAAAAAAATCGCTCAATGAGTCTAAGCTTTCGACCTATGAAAGAGCACTCAACATGTATAAACATTTTAGAGTACATAAAACATCATAACTTCAAGTCTCAACATAACTTCAAAGTTTTTATACAATGACAGGACTGTTGACAATATTAATTGTTGTATTTTTATTCTCTAAATGTATCAACTTCAAATATAATTATTAATGCTGCAAACCTGCAGGGATGTTCCTTTATATTTTTCTTTGCTACTCATGCTTGTTCTACTTATCAAGTTCTCTCATGCTAAAAAGCAGAAACGCTTCATTAGCTTAAATTAAAGAGTTTGGGAAGTTACAAGTCTATATACATCTTCCTTACTACACAATCTAAATGTTCACACACCACTTTGCAAGTGATTATCCTCATGACGTAAAGTTTGGTTTGGTTAGAATTAGAACAAGATATGTGTTTACTTTTGATTATTTGTGCGTGAGTATAGTACCACATGGGATATGATAGAATAAAAAAAAGTTTCAGTTCCAAAATAGAAGTTGTGCCAATACATAACAACTTAAGCTTTTAGATCAAATTTAATTAGTTTCTAGTTTCTAAGACTCATTAATTGCCTCTAGGGTGGGACCCATCATTTACAACATGCTCTTGAATTTTTAAGTATCTTCATCCAAATCCAAATTTGTGTCCTTGCAAGAACACACAACCATATATCTGCATTGAAACGTAGATGTGTCTAGAACAACATTAGAATTTAAATACATTTACTCAAACAAAGCCCAAGTATGTGCTCCGTGCCAAATTGAAGCTTGTGCTAATTACACTCTAAATTACATTTATTCAAACAAATCCAAATATGTCATCTGCGTCAAATTGTAGCTCATGCTAATTACTCTCTAGTAATTTTAGTGAATGACAATGGATGGTTTTCAGAAGATCTATGACAAAGCCTCAAACGAGGGAGAAACCTACCTCAACCCAAATATACTTGCTAGAACTATCTCTATTAACCTGTATAAATTAGTCATTAATATTATTTTATAAAAGTTATTGAGTTATATGCTATAAAATTGCAAACCTATAACAAAGCCAGAAACAAGTGAGGAATCTATCTCAACCCGAACATGCTTGCTAGGAACCATCTCTCTAAACCTCTATAAATTAGTCGTTAACAATTTATAAATTTTATTGAATTATATGCTAAAATTGCCATAATGCCACCTCCCTTACATTAGCCCTGGCCAAACTGTGGTTAGGACGGTCAACGGAGAAGGGTAAATTCGGCAAATCGAGCAAATTTGGACGGTTCAGCCCAAAAGACAAAAAAGCCCCTAGCTCGGCACCTAACTAACCTAACCTGCTGCGTGACGTAAGAGGAATTTATGAGCATGCGGGGGGGCCAAGTATGGGTTTTGTCTTTACGTGCTTAAATCCAGAGCATGCGGGGGGGGCCAAGTATGGGTTTTGTCTTTACGTGCTTAAATCCAGGCATCTTCGGTGTAGAGGGGCATAATTGGAAAATGGGCGGTGTGATATTTTCGGGAGGCTAATGGTGGGCAAGGAGTCTGATTCAGACCACCTTGGCCGTTAGGCGATTAGTGCTAACCTTTTTCTGTTTAATTTTCCTCTAGTGAAGGTTCGGAGCTCTTTCCGAGACAACAAACTAATAAGAGTAGTGCTACAGGGACCCAAATAGGGGACCCTGAGGAGTATTCCCACTAATAAATTATTAATGCTAATGGGGGTTATGAAATGATAAAAAATGCTTCCCCAAAATTTTGTATTCGTTTTGATGAAAAGTCCGCTCAGAAACTTTACAAATAATACGTTTTTTACTTAGTACGTTTTGGCTTCAAATATTTTTACTTAATTAGAAAAACATCTCCAATTTATATCTTCATATTTGTTAGGGATTTTATGAAGATTAATCTGCAAAATTAAACACTAAACGAATAACGACACCAATGAAAATATCACAAGCAACCAAACACCAAGATTTAACGTGGTCGACAAATCGTGCCTACGTCCACGGGGCAATCCATAGAAAAATATTTCACTATGAATCAAGAGTACAACCCCTCTAAGTTATACTTGAACTTGAGGATTAAATCACAAAAGAAAAATACAGAGTTACCTCTAGGGCATCAAAACTCTAAAATCCGTCTCACAAAAAATCTCCAACTCTCACAGAGAAATCAATACCGTACCCTCGACGGCATCGTCGTTCTGAAGACAACGGCTTTTGAATCACTATAATCGGACAAACGAGCTATCCGGAATCTGAACTTTTCTCTCTCTCTCTCTCTCTCTCTCTCTCTCTTTCTCTCTCCTTTTTTTCTCTCGGTTACTGTCCACAATACTGTAGCCCTAAAATTAAGTTCAGGGTTCTTATAAATAGAATTCTCCAAATCTATTCCTATTATAAATAGATCATCCAAATTGTAATGACCGTAAATTTCTAATACTGGTTTAAATAATTTTCTGGTATTTAAATATTAAATATTATTTTTCTAAAAGAGTATTTGTAATTTTCCCCATTTCTCTAGAATTTTCTACTATTTAAAAATACGGTATTATATTATTTTAATAGTTTTGCTAATTATAAATTTAATTATTTTGGTAAAATTTTTAAATTAATAGTTAATTATTCATTATTGTTATTGTTACTATTATTTTGATCATAAACTTTTAATATTTATTTGAATAAATTTTTAATATTTATTCGAATAAATTTTCTGATATTTTAAATTATTTAAAATGATATTTTTACTGTGTTTTTCCCTACTGTATTTCACTCTGTATCTCTCTCCCCCTACCCCACTTCCCCAAATCATTCCTCAATTCCCGCACCCATCACTTCCATTTCCCCCTCTCCTCTCTCTTCTATTATTTCTCTGATCTCTCTCTCTCTCCCACGTTTCTCTCTCTCTCTCTCTCTCTCTCTCTCTTCATCTCTCTATATCTCATCTCCCTCAGCCTAAGCATCGAAGCCATCCCCAAGCTCTCCCTCTCTCCGCCTACTTCACCGCCAACAGCCCCCTGAACACAACCGCCCAAAGCCGACCAGCCCCCCAAACTCCTTCAACGCCCACGCCCTCGAGCTTGACACCGCGAGCTCAGCCCAGCCTTGAGCTCCGCCGCAACCTCCTCCACTTCAGCCCACCACCCCCTGGAGCTCCGCCCTGCGCCACCGCTCGCCAAGCCCCTGCTCCTCCTTGACCTCCAAGCTCCTTCCCCTGCTCCGCCTGAGAACCACCACGAGCTCCTCCTTCAGCCGCTCCCCCAAATCCGCTCCGCCGCCTCCACGAGCTCAGTCCGACGCCGTAGCAGCACCAGGCCGCCACCAACCTCACCGTTGTGCTGCCCCTCAACCGCCGCGATCTCCTCCGTGCCGTCCAGCCCGAGCTCCGCCTCCGGCCAGCGTCGCAGACCCCAGTCCCCTCTCCCTCACCGCCGTCGACAGCGCCTCCGAGCTCCTCCCCCGTCTGCGTCGAGCCGTCGCCAACCAGCCCGTCGTCGCCCACCGTTGTCGCCGTTGTCCCAAGCCTGTCGCCACCCCCATCGCCGCCGACAACCTCCAGCAGCCCGCCGCCGTCGAGCTCGAATCAGTGAGTTCACTGCAGAAAACTGCAGTTCGGAGCCGACTTCGCCTGTGTTTTCCAGCCAAGTCCGACCTTTGTTCCCGTCGATTCCTTCGCCGGTGCGTAGCCCTTCGTGTTGTCTATCATATGGTATATTCCTTTCACTTGGGCTCCTTATGTACACCTCGTCATACTCGTTTGAATATCGAACGTCGCATTAACACTCTAATTATAATTTTAGCTGTCGATTCCGCGAAACTCGTCGTAACGCTGTGCGACCACCCCGACGACCCCCTCTACGGTCCACGATATACTCAAAGAAAGATCCCACTTGCTCATATCTGAATTTTGTATTTATTATGAATTATTACATAGTTATTTGTGACGTATTATCTGCGTGAGTTATTTGGTGAAAAAATATTTAAATCATAGTTGTGTGATAAATAATATTTTTGGAATAATGATAATAAAGTGAAAGAAATTATTTTGATAACGGAATTATTTTAGAGAATTATAATATTAAAAAAGATTTTATTTTTAGGAAAAGAATTATTTTAGATTAATAATGAGAAATAATTTTAAAAGAATTTATTTTTGAGAAAAGGAATTATTTTAGAATAATAATTGATGAGAAATAACTTTAAAGAATTTATCTTGGAAAAAGAATCATTTTTATGATTATGATGAATTAAAGGGATTTATCTTGAAAAAGAAATTATTTTAGAAAGAGGGATTATTTTGGAAAATAAATTAAAGGACCTATTTTGCAAAAGGATTAGTTCAAGTAAATAAATTTATTATTTTAGAAGATTATTTTAGAATAATTTAATGATTCAAATTCTCAGTTTTAATTACCTGATATGGCATGATATTATTGCACATGATTTATTATGTCTTGTTGCGATGGAGAACCGTTGATAGTTATGACTTAGTGGTTTCGTGCGTTATGAGTAGACTTAGCAACATGTGTGAGTGTGTTAACTGAGTTTAGGTGGTGAATCCGAGTTTCAATGAGGTTTATGGTTGACTTAGAAAATACAAGAGAGTTGGGATGGGGAAGTCCATGTTCATATGATCGGCTAAGACTGTTGATGTATCTTCCAGGCTCGCGCCAGTGAATTCGTGTAGTCACTGGGGTTGGTTTGTTGGGCTAAAGTGAATTCGTGTAGTTACTTTAGTCAGTGAATTTGTGTAGTCACCTGAGCTTTGCCTGAGTTCGGACCAGGCCGAGATCGGATTGCGTGTAGTCCTCTGACCGATTCGTGTAGCGGTATTGGATGCGCGTAGAGGATTTGTGAACAGTCAGTTATTCGGTAATATGAGCGTTGACTCTGTGTGAGATGTGGACTAGTGACCTGTTATAGGATGACTAGTTACATGATCTCGTTTCTTGGCTAGGTATGACTTCTTGTGAGATGTAGACCGGTTGTATTTTTTTCCATACATAGATCAGGATTAATATTTAATTATCCACAATTTGAGACATATGGTATATACATGAGGGTTTCATTGTTTGGATTATTTCGCTCGACGTACTACGTCTCTTGTTGTAGATTTTTAAGTATTAATTCCATCTAGTTGTATGATCTTGTGACTTGTATGATTATTCTGATCGCTAGCTGCATGATCTCGTTACCTGATCGATTCTGGATGCTTTATGTTATCATGATTTAGTAGTGTTTTCATATTGATTTGTGGATTTCAATTATACGTTTTTTTGTTATTTCTGTTATCGTATCGTTTTTCGCATTGGATTTCCGTTCGTTCTATTTTCTTTGTGAGGTCGGGTCTTGCCGTGTGCCATACACCCTGACGTACACCTATTTTCTCTGGTGTACGTCAGACTTAGAGGAAGAACATGTTCAGCAGAAATCAGAAGATTCTCAGCAGGAGTGCCTTGCAGACAGAGCAGAAGAAGAAGCCGAAGTCTAGTCGTCTCTTTTATTATATGCTGATCATTGTTTACTTTTGTAGTTCTTTCTATTTCCGTTGATCGATGTATCTTTGTACCTCTTCAGTATTCATTTGTTCAGTTTTATATAAGGGCATGTTGACCCGAATATTTTATGTCTCGGATGATCTACTTTTGATGATATGTCTATTTCATATTCTGTATTGTTCATTATATTATTGCTGATTGTGATCGGGGACCTGTGACTTCGTATTGTATTTATTTCCAGACGCTTAGCGTATTGGATTGAGAAGAAAAGAAAAAAAATGATAGTGTATATTTCTTCTCAATCTAATACGTCGCGGGCTTGTTCACGTTCCGATTCCCGGGTATTTTGAGAAGCGGGGCGTGACACAAATCCTTTTCTAGATAGAGTTTTAATTCATGTGAATCTCGTGTGGGCCTAATATTAGGCTAGACCCACGACAATAAATGATTGGATAAAAGTCAAAATCTCTTGCTTCAAACACCAAAGTTGGATTTGAGAGAAAAATCTCTACAATTAAAAAAAAACAAATATCCAGAACCAGCAATGTATGTAGCATGCAATTTTTTTCTTCACGCAACATTCACCGCATTTATAATTACAGCACATGTAAGAAACCGTTAAAAAGTAAAAGAAAATGGAACGGGAAACAACATGCCTTTAGTCCACAGCTTCTCATTAGGATGAGTTTTCTTTGGTAATACTTGTGACCAGCGATGCAAAAGATCCAGGTAAATGAGCCAGGGGGTTATTCATTAGAATATTTGGGGGGGATAATGAGATAATTTTGGGGATTCTATTTCATAGTGTATTCATTGGGACAATAGAATAAGAACAATATATTTTTGTGTTATTGGTTTTTTGGAATATACTAGTGAGACAATTTCACCACTTAGGATAAAATTACCCACTTATATACAAAAAATTTGTCCTAATAATAAAAATTTACCTCATCCTTCATATTGGAACAATTTTATTCCACTTTGAAGACAATCCAGATAATTTTTAAACTTTTTTGTATTACTTAAACTAATACATGCTAATTATAAATATATGACATGATATATAAAATATAAAGTAATAATATATCCAATATATTATATTATATTATCATGTAATAAAATAAAATATTATTATAGTTTAATTTTTATGTATAATTTATTTTATGATATTTATTATATATTATTATGCAATATCACATACTATATTATATAATAGTACAACATATCTAATATAATATTATATATTATTTTAATAACATATATTATTATATAATATTAATTAGTAATTATTAATATTTTGAAAATATTACGTTGAATAAAGTAAAATATTTTATACAGTACATTATATCCTATGCTCCTATATTATAATATATTAAATTAAATAATATATTATTAAAGTATTATATTAAATATACTGTTCATATATTATATCAATTATTATATAATGTAGGATACTAATATAATGTAGTATAATATAATAATTAATAATATTAATTAGTAATTATAGTATAACATATTATATTTTTGTATAAATAAAATAATGTATTATATTAAATATTTTGATCTTATATTATATTAATTATTATATAGTATAGCATGCTAATATAATATAATATAATATAATATAATATAATATAATATAATATAATATAATATAATGTAATATAATAATTAGTAATATTAATTAGTAATATTAATTAGTAATTATAGTACAACATATTATATTTTAATATAAAGTAAAATAATGTTTATATTATAATAATACACTAAATAAGATACTAAACCAATTGGATAAGTTAATTTAGAAATAATTAATAGATAAAATTATATTTTAATAAGATGCCACATCATCAATTATCTCATATGAATTGTCAAATCAAAGGCTCAAATTATCCTATTATCCCACTTTATCCCACTTTTCCCCACTCAAAATATTCCAAAGGGATAAAATTATTCCATTAGAATAATTTTCCCACTTGGCCTCAATTTGTCTCAACCAATAACCCCCCTAAATAGCCTTAATTTTCCCACTTGGCCTCAATTTGTCTCAATTTGCCTCAATTTGATTCTTTCTGGAAGTTGATTCATAATAAGTTTGTTCATGAGGGGAGGTTGCTTGATTTTCATTTATTTAGTGGGCGAAACGCCAGAGGAGCTTTTGCTGGTGGAGTCGTGTCCTTCGGCCTGTTATTAGCTAGCTCCTTTCAGCCAGGTCATGTGAGAGCACGTCCACGCATTTTGTGTACAAGTTGACGAGAGGGGTTCTGGCCCACGTGTGCCAACCTCATGCGTGTATTTCAACTTCTTGTTGAGTTAATTGATGATGTGAAATCTTTAAAATCTGGAAACTCGCTAATGAGGAGGGAAGCAAAAACACCCTATATGTTGGATAACAGGTTCCTAATATGTTTTCAAATCTGTTTTGGTAACAGATTATTAGGATTCTTAATCTGTTTTGTTTTTTGTTTTAGAATTCCTAATATGTTTATGAGTTTAGGATTTCTATATATATGGAATAATTATAAGAGAGAATTGAGAAGAAAATTAGGGATATTTAGAGCACAGAAAAGATGTATTTTCTGAGCTACTAGTTAGGGTTTTGTTTGGAGAGAATTAGAGATTTGTTGGTGAGATTAATTGGTGAGTTTGAGTGATTTGTAATCTCAGTTTGTACTCTTCTTCTCTACTAGTGAAAAACACTATCCCCTTCTTGCTCCGTGGACGTAGGCAACTTACCGAACCACGTTAAAATTGGTTGTTTGTGTTTGTGGCATTGATTTGGTTCGTTTGGCCTTCTCTCGACGTGCGTTTGATTTGATTGCTCGTAGCACGTTGGTTTGGTTGTTTGGCTTCCGCAGCGCTCAATAAGTGGTATCAGAGATCGGGCTACGCTTGGGCTATTTGGAGGAGTAGGTCGTTTTGGAGGCTCGCATAGGGCTTCGTTTGGTGATAATTGTAGGATTTTTTGGTGAAGACTCTATCTTTTTTAGTTTTGGATCTATTCTTTATTTGTTCCGTATTTGTTTTGGTGCTTTGAGAAAGATGGTCGGGAAAGAAGAAGTTGTGGAGGGTACTTCCGACGTGAAGACCGTCCAAAGTTTGAATATCCACTCTATAAAGATAGATGTGAAGAAGTTTAATGGCACAAATAATTTTGGTCTTTGGAGATGTGAAGTCTTGGATACGCTCAATACGCAAAATTTGGAAGATACTTTGGAGTTGGATGGGAAACCGGACGACATTGAGGAGAAGGTTTGGAAAAAGATGAATAGAACGACGTGTGATGTGATTAGATCTTGTTTGACTCAAGATTTAAAATATGATGTGATTAATAAAAGTTCGGCTAAGAAGGTTTGGGAGATCTTAGAGGGAAAGTATTTGACTAAGAGTGTAGAGAACCGCTTGTATTTGAAGAGGATGCTTTATCGCTTCCAATTGAAGAAGGGGACCTCTATTGGTGATCACATGAACCACTACACGAAGCTTCTTGCGGATTTAGCGAATGTAGATATGATGATTGAAGATGAGGACAAGACGTTGTTATTGTTGAGTTCCTTGCCTGACGAGGAATAAGAGACATTCGTTCTTACTCTTATTAATGGGAAGATATCTCTTTCTTATAGTGAGGTCACCGCTGTACTTGTGAATTTTTAGCTTCGAAAGAAGGATAATGAGACTTCAGTTGAGCCGATAGTGGGGGCATTGGTTGCAAGAGCAAAGAGTCCAAACCGTGGTATGAGGTTGCAGTCTAGAGGGACACATCTTGGAGTTCGTAGGAATCAATGTGCCTTTTGTAAAGAGATTGGACATTAGAAAGCCGAATGCCCAAAGTTGGTTGATCGAGCCGGGAAGAATAAAAGAAAAGCTATTCAAGCTTTAGATGTGAATGTTGTCAAGACTAGTGGTAATAATTCAGATTCGGATTCTTTGGGCTACTCGTTATCTGCACTACCGTCAGTTTGGGTTGCCGACTCTATAGAGTGGATGTTGAATTCAGATGTTTCTTACTATATTTGTCCTAGGAGGGATTGGTTCTCTAACTTTCAGGAGTTAGAGGTGGGAGGTCGTACTCATGGGTAATGATCATGAATGTCTTATTGGAGGTATCAATACCGTTCGGATTAGGATGAGTGACAGAGTGATTCGGGAGTTGGTTGGAGTGAGGTTCATTCCTCAGTTGAAAAAGAACATCATTTCACTTGGAGTTTTGGAGGCAGCAAGCTATAAGATGACCTTGGTCGATTCACGTTTGAAGGTCATATTGGGGTCCATGATTACGATGAAGGATGTCAGGAGGAATAATTTGTATTATTTGATTGGGAGTACAATGTTTGATAGAGAGCTGACGACTTCTTTGGATTTGGCTAGACTATGGCATTTGTTGAGGCTGGGTTATTTGATTGGTTATGCCATGCATGGTTTGTTGAGGAGTACTTTGACTTGCAGATTGAAGTCCTTTGAGTACATTGGTACGAGCAAGAAGACCGAGGTAGAGTTTGGTACTTCTATCCATCGATCGAGGGGTCTTTTAGGTGGTGTTCAGTCAGGCATTTGGGGGACTTCCAAGAAGGCATCATTGAGAGGTAATCGGTATTTGGTTTTCACAGTTGGGGATTGTTCTAGATATTGGTGGGTTACAACCAGGTCCCGTTGGTGTAAAGTCCTAGAAGTCAATAACAATTAGAAGAAGTGTATTGGTAGAAAGGTAACCCGTCATTCTAGCATTGGTAGGGGTTCTTTCTTGCATTTGTGTCGAACTCATGGCAGTTTGAGATACTTTATTGATATGAGGACATTTGGGGCGATGAGATGAGATGACAAGTCGTTCCTTACTAGAGGGGGATCGGTGTTGGTTGTCGAGTATTGATTTTGGTTTTGGAGCTTCGAAATATTTTGGTCATCTTAGTCATAGGTTGCCGACTGTTGCATGTGGAGATTTTGGATCTGGTGGAGCTATTCAGATTTTGGGTTACGTCGGATATTTAGTTGTCCAGTATTTAGTCACATCGAGGATGTAAGATTTGATCCAATTGCACGTTTGGGATTCAGAGGTTCGTTTGATTATCAGTTAGGAGCTTCTGATTTTGTTCTGAGCAGGTATGTCAATTTGACTCTCGGTAAGTAGAGAGTGTTGATTAGATCATTGGGATAGCATTGTTGGTGGAGGATGATGCTACTTCACATTAGATGGAGATTACTCCATATACTCCAGATCATACTGCATCGTTTGGGATTCTAGCTGAGGTGACACAGTTTGGAGATCATTTAGATTTGGATGCAGATGATGAGTTGGTTTTGGATTCGAGTGCAGCTAGTGGACATGTTTTGGAGATGGCCATTGGTTCACCTCAGGTGGAGCTGTTTGATTTGTTTCAGTTTGGGACCATTGGGAGCGCTATCAGTTGTAGATCTGTTAGTGATATTGGTAAAGAGTTGCAAACTTTTCTATTTGATTGAGGGCATTTGGAGGTTGTTTGGGTGAACTACGTGAAGGCTTAATTCCTTGGACAAGATGATACGTAGGCAGTCATTTATGATGTAACCGGTTTGATGAGTTGATACCGACATTTGGAGTTTGTTCGCATTCTCGTTTGGGTTCTCGACTTGTTATGGATCTAGTCCGTTGTCATGGATTTGTTCCATTTCGTACTGGACGCAATAAGTGAGATGTTTGGTTGGTATTAGTATCGACTTAGTTTTAGGAAAACTTCACCGAGGTGGAGAATTGTTAGATAGTAGGTTCCTAATATGTTTCCAAATCTGTTTTGGTAACAGGTTATTAGGTTCCTAATCTGTTTTATTTTTTGTTTTAGAATTCCTAGTATGTTTATGATCTTAGGATTTCTATATATATGGAACAATTAGAAGAGAGAACTGGAAATAAAATTAGGGATATTTGGAACACAGAAAGAGGTATTTTCTAAGCTATTGGTTAGAGTTTTGTTTGGAGAGAATTAGAGATTTGTTGGTGAGATTAATTAGTGAGTTTGAGTGATTTGTAATCTTAGTTTTTATTCTTCTTCTCTATTATCGAAAAACACTATCTCCGTCTTGCCCCGTGGACGTAGGTAACTTGCCGAACCACGTTAAAATTGGTTATTTGTGTTTGTGCATTGATTTGATTCGTTTGGCCTTCTCTCGACGTTCGTTTGATTTGATTTTTCGTAGCACGTTGGTTTGGTTGTTTGGCTTCCGCAACGCTCAACACTAGATAGCAACGACTTTTTCATAAAAAATTTCTTGAAATAATGTATTTATCTAAAATGAAAATGTAATATTATAATCCATTGGGTACGCTATCTTCTTCAATGGGGATGTTTGACTTGAACTGTTGAAAAGTTAAATGAGCTTCTACCTTCCAAGATGAGCTAGTTTAATTTGCAATGACTTATATGCCAATTTATAGAGGGGTTCAACTGTAGCCCTACACAATATTTGAATCTGCCCGTGCCAGAGTGTAGAAACAACGAAAACGGGATTGAAGTTCAGGAAATTTGATGAAGACAACAGTTTGGAGGTTTCACGGTCGACCGCGACAAAAGGGTGCGGTAGACCGGAAACATGCATGCTACAAGATAGTTTTTGGCTTTCTGGACGGTCGGTCGTGAGGCTAGGTCGTGATCGACCATGGACCCTGTAATGGATTTTTTTGGTTTCTGTCGTTTTGTCCGGTCGACCGTGATGGTTTCGACGGTCGACCGTCAGTCGGGTTTAAGCCTGATTCTGGTTTTCTGTTCTGATTGGGTTTATGTTTTGATATATATTAAAACACGTTTTTAGGGTTAAGTAAGGTTGAAAGGGGGTTATTTGGTGCACAAAAAAGAGAGTTTTCTAAGCAATTTGTTTGGAGTTTGTGTGAGAGATTTGAGAGCTTTGTTTGAGAGATTTTGAGTGATTTTGTAATATCTATTTGTACTCTCTTCTCTATTAGTGAAAACACATTCCCTTCTTATCTTGTGGATGTAAGCAACTTTTAGAATAACATAAAATTTATTGTTTGTGTTCGTGCTGTTGATTTTGTATTCGTGTGACCTTCTCTCTCGATGACTTCGTGTTTCCTCGAACCCCAAAAAGAGGCTTCAGAGCCCAACAAGTGGTATCAGAGGACCAGGCTACGTTTAGGTTAGGTAGAGGAGTAGATCGCTTTGGAAGCTCGTCTAGGATTTTAATTGAAGACAAACGTAGGATTTTTACTATCGTGGATCTTGTCTTCCGCCGTGTGAAGGTGAGATCTTTTGGAGGATCTAGTTAGGGTTTCAATTGGATGTAAAAAAATCTACCTTTCTCACAGTTTGGGTCTATTTTTTAGTTTGTTTCGCATTAGTTTGTTGGTGTTTTGAGGAAGATGGCTGAGAAAAAAGATGTTAAGAGTGATACTTCTAGCGCGAAGACCGTTCAAAGTTTGAATATCCACTCTATAAAAATAGATGTGGAGAAGTTTAATGGTATGAATAACTTTAGCTTATAGAGATGTGAAGTTTTGGATGCGCTGAACACGTAAAATTTGGAAGACACTTTGGAGTTGGACGGCAAGCCGGCGACATTGAAGAAAAGGTTTGGAAGAAGATGAATCGGACAGTGTGTGGTGTGATTATGTCTTGTTTAACACATGTTCTAAAATATGATGTGATCAATGAGACTTCTGCAAAAAAGATTTGGGGGATTCTTGAAAGCAAGTATTTGACGAAGAGTGTTGAGAACCACTTGTATTTGAAGAGGAGACTTTACCATTTCCAGTTGAAGAAGAAAATCTCAATTAGTGATCACATGAACAACTACACGAAGCTTATTGTTGTTGAGTTCCTTGCCTGTTAAGGAATATGAGACATTCGTTCTTACCCTAATTAATAGAAAGACATCTCTTTCATATAGTGAGGTTACCGCTGCTCTTGTGAATTATCAGCTAAGAAAAAAGGACAATGAGTCTTCAAATGATACAATAGCAGAGGCATTGACTGCAAGAGGGAAAGGTCCAAATCAAAATAGGAGGTCATAGTCTAGAGGAGCACATCCTTCAATTGGTAGAAATCATTGTGTTTTTTGCAAAGAAGATGGACATTAGAAGTCTGAATGCCCAAAGCTGAAGGATAGAGTCGGGAAGAATAAGGGGAAAGTCGTACAAGCTTCGGAGGTGAATGTTACCAAAACTAGTGGCGACAATTCAGATTCGGATTCTTCGGGTTACTTATGCCTAGCACTACCGTTAATTTATTATACCAACTCTCCGAAGTGGATGTTAGATTCAGGTGCTACATGCTATATTTTCCCTAGGAGGGATTGGTTTTCCAGCTTTGAGGAGTTGGAAAGAGAGGATGTCGTGCGTATGGTTAATGATCATGTATGCCCTATCAGTGGTATTAGAACAGTTCGGATCAGGATGTGTGACTGGGTGACTAGGGAGCTGAAGAAAGTGAGATTCGTACCGCAGTTGATGAAAAACATCATTTCACTTGGAACTTTAGAGGTAGCAGGCTATAGGGTGATCTTAGAGAATGCAATTCTGAAGGTCACAAATGGGTTCATGATTATGATGAAGGGTGTTAGGTAGAATAACTTGTACTACTTGACTGGAAGTACGGTGACAGGTGAAGCACTGATAACTTCTATTAATTCGACTAGACTGCGGTGTTTGAGGTTGGAACATTCTAGTGTTGGTTCCTAGCAAGCTTCGGATATGCAAGGATTGGTGAGAGGTGCTTTGACCTGCAATTTGATGTCCTATGAGCATAGTTGTAGGCATCTAAAAATACCCATGGGTTCCCGCACGCAGCTCGAGACGAAGAGAAGATAATAAACATCATCATCCGAATTAAGAAGGATTATCTGAGTGGCCCGTGTACTTGTCAGTCAGCTCTAAGTGCCTGCCGCGCTTGTTGGTCAGTTCCAAGTGCCCGTCGTGCTTTTCGGTCAATTCCAAGTGCCCGCTGCACTTGTCGGTCACTTCTAAGTGCCCACCGTGCTTGTCGATCAGTTCCAAGTGTCTGCCGTGCTTGTCGGTCAGTTCCAAGTACCCTCGTGCTTGTTGGTCAGCTCCAAGTAACCGCCGCATTTGTCGGTCAGCTCTAAGTGCCTGACGCGTTTGTTGGTCAGCTTCAAGTATCATAAAGAAGCTAACGAATGCATGAAGCAAGTTAGCAAAGCGTACAAGTCAACAAGACAACCAAATATGCAAAACGGTAGAAAGTATAAGTTTGGGAAAATCAACCTTCGACTTGGCATCGAAGAAGAGATCTTTGGCTGGCTTTTAAGGAGAATTGCTAGAGCTTTAGAGATAAACAACAGAAGCTTTCTTCATCATTGGCTTACAAACCGATTTTGGTTAAATCAACTCTTTCGTAGAGTTTTAAACTCATTCAGAGTTATTAACTCATCAAAAGTTCTTTAAAACTTACCATGCAAGTTCTCCACAGCGTCAAATTGTGAGGAGAAGATATCGTTCCAGTAAAGCGAAACGTCGGAGTGTCAACGGAGAGCAAACTCGATGCGAGCATTCGAGAGAGGCACTCCATCGCCATCGTAAAAAACCCAGACTTAAACAAAAGGGAGGATTTGTATCAATTCTCTTCTCTTTTGTAATCGGGAATTTAAATTGTAATTAAGATTGAGAGAATAAAGCATTCGATTCTTTCATCATCTTCTTCTTACAAATTTTCCACCAAACAATTTGATTCCCAAACTCCCTAGAAGATATATCATCGTCGTCTTGAAACTTTTCCTCAACCGCTAGAGTCTTCTATTCCTTTCGCACTTCAAATTAAAGCACTTGCACTCTAACTGGATATCTTTTTGACCCTCACTTTCATCTGCCTCGCTGTGGTGCCTCCACCTCTCTTGTATGTACCAAGAGATCTTCACCACCTCTGACATTAGAAGTAAATCAATCATGCTTCTTCTCCCTATCTGAACTTGATAGTAGCCTTCCCCCACTTGATGTCCTCGTACTCCATCTGCATCGCTCGTCTTGAATCATATCGGTGTACCTTTCCTACTCCACACTATGAGCCAGATGTCTCAATCTCCTTCATTACTTGGCTTGAACCGAATATGAGCACTCATTTTCTTCAAGTCCAATGCCATCATCTTCATCTCCTTGCGTGTCACTCGGTCATACCTGCTTGTAAGCTCCACCTAATCTGGCACTGTCCTTCTCGAGTCCACACACCAACCAACTCAAGCTCCCGCGATGACTCTGAATAATTATATGCTGACAATTTTACTGCTAGAATCATATCTGATTCTCTACACTAGTCTTATTCGTCGCATACTTGTTTGCCCTATCTTCCATCAGATTTATCTCTCCATCACCATCAGAGTTTTTCTACACTTTTCGACTAGTCTGAGCATAATCTAAAAAATCAGACCCTTCCATCATGTTCAGATCACTCCAGAACCTAGGAATCAATTCCTGGATCATCGAAATCTGCCCCCAAACCCTCGATCAGAAGACAAATTAATCTTCTTTTTTTCTTTTTCTTCATCTTGATTCTTGTAACGCCGATCTTCAATCTTGCACGACGTCGTCTTCTATCTTGCAAACTCGCTCTCGAATCCATCAACATAGCTCTGGTACCATTTGTTGGGAATTTAGTCTCCCCACCAACTACGATTTACACAACTTAGAAGCTAACCCACAATCAATAAGATATAAAATAACCACAATCAAGAAGAAAGAACACCGATATTTACGTGGTTCAGTCGACCAATTGCGACCTATGTCCACGGGCAACAATACGAGAAATCCACTATGTATCAGGAAGAACTACAAGAGAAACCACTCAACTCTCATCTCTTATCTCTCAACCTCACATACATAATCAACTCTCATATTATCTCTAAAACCCTCTCCTTATAATTTTTTGAACGGACAAAGACTGTGAAACCCTCTCCCAATGATGTAATCTTTTGTACGGATAAAGACTACGAAACCCCCGCCTCTCGCACAATATTCTTGAATCAGGCTATGCCCTCTGCTAACCCTAAATTATAAGAATATTGGCTCTCTCTCTCCTTTGTTTGGTTTTTCCTCCAACAATAGAAGAATATACATAGGAAAACCATAACCCTATCTCTAGCCTAACTTCCTAATTAGAATAGGTTTCAAACTCCTAATCATGATGAGACCTAATCTTCTAATCATGATAGATCGCTAACCATATCTAATTCTCATGATATTATACAAATAATTAAAGACATAATCCCAACATCTTGTAGTGGGATTAAATTACCAGATAATGGAACTCAATTAAGAATCATGCTAGCGGTGAAGAAAACTCCCAACTACTTTTTGTTCTAAATTTGAAAAGAGGAAAGGAGGGGGAAAAACAGAGGAAATTCGGCTATAAGACGACAACTAAATTAGCTTCCTTTGTGCATACGACAACCAAGTTAGCTTCCTTTGAGCATGCGACAACTCTCATTTCCCAAATACTAATTTGAAAATGAGGCGTCTATCTACCCCACTCATCCCATTCTGACATGTGGCATAGATCTAATATGGTACGTTCTTTCGTCCTTAAAATACAAAAGTCTAAAGAGTTAGGGGACATCTCCAACTTATAATAGGTTTAGGGGCTGTTTGTTTCACCAAGTTTATGGAATAGGAATGAGTATTTGGACCTGACAGTGACATTTTCATAATTAATAGAATCCACTTGATTCCTAATCTCAAGTTTGGTTCAAAAATAATTTATAGAATTGCTATTCTATAAAGTGGCTCAAATAGTGGTAATTTCAGGAAACCCAAATCCGATCTTTGAGAGAGGAATTATGCGTGATTTCTGACACCTCTCCTAATTCTTATTCCGATTCCTAACGAAACCCTAGATCTGTTGATCCGTGGTTTTCCTACTGTTCTTCCCCCGCCACAGCGCTCTCTTCTTCACGCCTCTTCTCTCGCCGCTCGTCGTGGCTTGTGCGTGGTCGTGTCTGGAACTCGAAACCCTAGTTCTGGGGTTGCCATGGTTTTTTGCAGATTTAAATGTCGATTCGACTTCTCCCTCTAAATCTGATCCTGCCTCTGGTTGAGCCATGATTTCTTTGATTTGTTTTCCAACTTCTTGTTGGTGGGTTCCTTAGCTTTGGTTGTTGGTGATCCCTTCTCGAACTGGTGTTGTTTCGGGTGGATTTGTTAACTACGGTGTTCATCTCGGCTTTGGTGGGTTTGTTGGGTTTGTTGCTTGGACCTTGACATTTTTGTCCCCTCTGCAGCTTCAGGTATACGATTTCCCCCCTCTTTTTTTTCGTAGTAATTCATTATTTGGGAAATTTAACAAAGAATAGGGTTATGTTTTCTAAATTTCAGTTAGTTGTGTAAAATATAATGCAATTGTTCGCATCGATATTGTTCTATTTAGTTAGTTGTGTGATGAATGGCAGTTATGATTACTAAATTTCAGTTAGTTGTGTGAAAATTTCAGTTATGTTTACCAAATTTCAGTTAGTTGCATGATAATTCATTATCTAGGACTTTTAACAAAGTATAGGGTTATGTTTACTAAAATTCAGTTAGTTGTGTGAAATAGAATGCATGATATTTGTGTGAATGTGCTGTTCTTGATAATTGTGTTTATTACAAAAGAATGTGAGTGCATGAAAAATAATAGGGTTATGTTTACCAAAGCATGGGGTTAAATTCGTTACATGAAAGGACCCGGGTAGTAGAATGTGTTGTTATTGACAATTGTGTGAAATCGAATGCAACACTAGTTAATATAAAATTCAGTATAATTAGATTTCTTGTGAATAAATATTTGTATCAGTTATCTAATTAACTTTTAATTGTAATAAGTAGACAAGATAAGTCGTAACTGTATGCTAATTTTAAAATGGATGTAGATGGATATGGAAGATGAGGAAGAATTGAAAAGGATGTGTGCTAATACAGCTGTCTGCGCTGTGGTCACTTTGGTAACATGTATTTTAAGAATGCGTGCTAAGCGCAAGAGAATATCAACTTGTACGAAGTAAGAAAAGATCAGAAAAATATATTGTAGAGAGGCTCACTTCAGACGTGTATTGGAGGACTATCAAGATAGCTGCCGATCTTATATTAGAATGAGACCGAGGGCCTTTTTTAAACCATTTGAAGTAATGAAAGAAAACAGTTTATTAAAAGATACAAGACACGTTCAAGTTGAAGAACAGCTTGCTATGTTCCTAAGTATTGTTGGGCATAAAACTAAAAATAGAATAATAAGAACTGAGTTCATAAGATCAGGGGAAACAGTTAGCAGATATTTTAATAAAGTCCTGCAAGCAATGAATGGATTACGTGATCGGTACATGAAGCAAGCCCCAAATAAAGTCCCCGTGGAGATTGCAAACTCAAATTATTTTCCTTACTTTAAGGTAAATTAAATATATACATCTTAACAATTTTTCAAATAAATCACTTTTTATTCAACTATGTATAATTTATAATTTTTCATAGGACTGCATTGGTTTGATAGATGACACACACATCGATACGGTGTTACCTAGTGACCTAGTTACACTGTTTAGAGGGCGAAAAGGGGTCATCCAAAATATATTAGCAGCCTACACCCCCAATAAACTATTTATTTATGTCTTGGCTAGCTGGGAGGGGGCAGCAAATGATTATAGAATATTACAAGACGCTCTGTCCAGACCACAGCCTTACGGGCTCCGAGTTTATGATGGTATTCATTCTCACTTGTGCACATTTTTAATAATATATTAAATACTTGGCAATAATTGAGATTTTAAAATACTGTTCAATTAATGTAGGTAAATATTACCTATGTGACGCTGGATACACCATAATGCCAGGTTTCATATCCCCGTATCATGGTGTCCGATATCATTTAAAAGAGCACACCGGTAGGACACCAAAGAATAGGAAGGAGTTGTTCAATTTAAGGCATTCATCTTTTAAGATCAAAAATTGAATGCACATTTGGGATACTGAATAATCGGTTTAAAATTCTTACAGCGAAGCCGAGTTATTCATTTCCCACTCAAGTGGACACAATACTAGCGTGTACTATGTTGCACAACTTTATTGTCTTGGAGGATCCGGATGATGATATTTTAAATGAAAATGTTGAAATTGATGAAGATACTGGGGAAGAGACAAATGAAGATGATTCAAATGTGGTGGACTATACTCAAAGTAGGACACAAAGAGAGGATCGAGATGTAAGAAATGAATGGAAGGAGATGCGAGATCAAATTGCTTGGGAGATGTAGGTGGATTATTGTGCAAAGTACAATGATGGTAACACAATGGAGAGCGGTTTAACTTAGTGTGGTATTTGTTCTATGGCTATGTAATAACTTGGTAAATTTTAAAATACTGTTCGCATCGATATTGTTTATTGTTTCTTTGCTTGTACCAAAACATTACTACTTTTATCAGTTGCTCTTTTGTTATGTTGTTTGAGAAATATCGTCGTTTCATATATTCCTTGATAAATGCATACATATCCCATATTGTTTTATATTTCTTTATTGTTAATATGGCTATGCTTACAATATATATTGGGTATGGCTAACAATCCAGCAGATAAGCAAAGCGTGCCTTCTCATTCGAATGCAATGCCAAATCCTACATCAGGGATTAACATGAACTACATGCCTGTTCGACTACAACCATTCACTTCACCTCCGCATACATTCTCACCATTCCCACCATACGATGGTAATTATGGTGGGATGACACAGCCGCCAATGTCATACATGAGCTTGTTAGGCAGTCCACAAGGTTTGCTATTTCCCACAGCCAGTTCTCAAAGTAGTGGACCTAATCAATTTTCACCGAACACTGGTGATTCAGGTGGAAAGGATATTCATGACGTTGATGGTGCGGAGCACACTTCGCCATTGAAAAGAGGGAGAAGATTAGACCATAAGAAAAAAGTTCCGTGTGCCAGGTTGAACTCAAGAGGCGTGGTTAATAAGTTTTGGCTTCCAGAGCACGATGATGTGCTTATTCCTTATCTTGCAGATTTAGCATTGGATGGCCTGAAGCCAGACAAGAACTTCAAGGTTGAAGCTTATAAAATGGCTGCCATGAAAATCAACATGTAATTCGGGACTGATTTCACTCACCTTCATGTCATTAACCACTTGAAATGTTTGAGGAACAAATTCAATGACATGAAGGCTTACCTTGATATAAGTGGTGCTGGGTGGGATGAAACAAGTAAAATGATTACATTGGATGATGAAACCTTGAAATCTTGGGCCCAGGTATAAAAAATTCAGCATCTATATTATCACCAAAATTTAATACATTTGATTCACTACTTATAAGTATTTGTTATTGCAGGACAAATCCAATTCTAAGTACAAAGCGTACATAAACAAACCCCTTCCTCACTTCAAAAATTTATAAGTTATCATGGGTGATGATCAAGCCAAGGGTGATTTTGTTAGGCCCGTGTACGATAACATTGAGTCTAGTAGGTCCATACCTTATTCCCGATGATGATTGCGAGATTCTAGAGAAGAGTGAAACTGAACCACATTCTGATGCTTGCAACCAACCATATTCTGGTGTTGTTAACCAACCACAACCCACTAGATATAAGACTAAGAGTAAAGACAACATGACTTCATCATCTAACAAAAAAACCAGAAAATCTAATCATGAAGAGGAAATGCTATGTGCCTTTGTTGAGTCCATGTCTCAGTCAATGAGAAATCAACACGTTATTCACTGGACTGAGCAGTTGGCTACAGCGTTGAAGGAACATAGGTCTGAATATTCTGAGGAGTTCCTCAATAGGGTTTTAGACCATTTATATGACAATGAACGTAAAGCTAGGAGGTTTTTCATAAAATCCAAGGAAGGTCAGCAGAGGTACATCACAAAATTAGTTAGCGACCAAGGTTGGTCGGATAGCTAGTTTGTTGGGTTTCGATTATATTTTGATGGATATTGTTGTGTTAATTACAAACTATTAATATTACAATATATATTTTATTATGAAGAACATCTATGTCGTTGTGGGATTGATGAATTGGTATATTTTAAATCTTTATTGCAGGTAAGTATGGTCGTGGAATGATCAATGAGTTCTTTGAATTTTGCCTTTGCTTTTGATATCAGGTAAATGGGTTTGTTGCTTGGGTTTACTGATATCGACTTTTACATTCTGTTGCTTGGGTTTATTGCTCCATAGTCACACGTGGTTGCTGTGGGTTATGGGCTGTTATTTGGAGCTTGTGCAGCTCCTGCTGCTGCTGGGGTTTGTTACTGTTTTATTTTGAGCTTGTGTAGCTCCAATCTTTGTTGGGTTTGTGCCTGTTATTTGGAGCTTGTGCAGCTCCTGCTGTTGCTGGGGTTTGTTGCTGTTTTGTTTTGAGCTTGTGTAGCTCATTGCTCTTTGGGTTTGTGCATGTTATTTGGAGCTTGTGCAGCTCCTGCTGCTGCTGGGGTTTGTTGCTGTTTTGTTTTGAGCTTGTGTAGCTCCAATCTTTGTTAGGTTTGTGCCTGTTATTTGGAGCTTGTGCAACTCCTGCTGTTGCTGGGGTTTGTTGCTGTTTTTTTTGAGCTTGTGTAGCTCCAATTAAATGTTGGGTTTGTGCGTGTTATTTGGAGCTTGTGCAGCTCTTGCTGCTGCTGGGGTTTGTTGCTGTTTTGTTTTGAGCTTGTGTAGCTCCTTGCTCTTTGAGTTTGTGCCTGTTATTTGGAGCTTGTGCAGCTCCTGCTGTTGCTAGGGTTTGTTGCTATTTTGTTTTGAGCTTCTGTAGCTCCAATCTTTGTTGGGTTTGTGCCTGTTATTTGGAGCTTGTGCAGCTCCTGCTGCTGCTGGGGTTTGTTGCTGTTTTGTTTTGAGCTTGTGTAGCTCCAATCTTTGTTGGGTTTGTGCCTGTTATTTAGAGCTTGTGCAGCTCCTGCTGCTGCTGGGGTTTGTTGCTGTTTTGTTTTGAGCTTGTGTAGCTCCTTGCACTTGATATGTGGCAATGATGATGATCAGCGTTTACTGAGAATGCAATCTAACTTACATTGTTTATTATATCCAGATGAGGCAAAATGGGATGAGATTGCAGCCTACATTGAATTGACAATGTCTAGGCGAGACAATTCATCCTTATAATGTAATCTGTAATAAACATGTAAGTTATAGGTGGGGCAATCAATTATTACAAGTTGATCTATACTGAGCCATACAATATCAATTAGAATTTGTACCCAATTCAAAAAACAGTTTTCATTACATCCTCAATAGTTTTTGCAAGTACATGTACATGACATGAAATTTGTAATAATTAAAATAATACAAAAAGTTGCTAATAAAATTACAGAAATTTTCCAAGCTAGTAGTTGATTTTCGACAAGTCCCAATTCTTTCTTCAGCTTCTTTGATTGCAAAATATATTTATCTTCGTACCTATTTTCTTTGACATATTAGCTTCCTTAGTTGCTTGATGAGTCTCCTCTTTCTTCAGCCCATTCGAAAAAATTGTATTCTTTATTTAGGAATTTTGCACACCCCCAATAACACCTTCCCTTATTTTTACCATTCTTGCACACTTTCATCGGTGTTCGGAGATTGCAGTCGCAATAAACTTCATAATTCTGGTCGCAAATTGAAGACGATGGGAATTTTATAATTGCTGAAAAATGAGAATGCATGGATTAATTTTGAGGCCTCAAGGTGAATTTATAGCCACCATGACCCTGAACTAGCCGTTGCTACAGTGAGATGCCTTTGAATTTTGAAGTTGTGTGGAAATAGTCGTTGCTACAGTGTTGCTACTTTGAAATCTGAAATTTGTGTCTTCAATCCGTTGCTACAGTAATTTTTAAATGTAAAATGGGCTAGCCGTTGCTACAGTATCGATCCCAAAAAAGGTCTTTTTGAACCAAACATGGTATTAGGAATTAGACCAATTCTATAAAAGTGAGATTCCTAATCCTTTAGGTGAAACAAACATTGAATGCAAAAAAAATGGGATTCCATAAAACTAAAACTTGTCTATAAATTTTTTATGGATTAGGTTGGAATCCATAAATTAAATAGGATTTCTAATCCTATTCCTAGCCCTTGGTGAAACAAACAGCCCCTTGGCCATCTATTTCTACTAGATTGTAAACCTTTATAATATGTAAGGTGTGTTTGGTAATCGAGGTGTTTGTTTTTATTGTGTTTTTCAGAAAAACATCATGTCATGGTGTTTTTTTTGAAACATGTTTTGAAAACACCATTTATAGTTATTATTTATAAAGCGACGGTGGCGACGGCAAGCAGACGGTAGGTGGCTGGCGACCGGCCGACGGGTGGCGGGCAGACGACAACCGTCGGCTGACGGCAGCCGACGATGGCCGAGCGGCGGCGGCTGGCAGGTGGGCAGGCAACGACGGGTGGCCGGCGACTAGCGGGCGGGCGACGGGTGGACGATTACCGTCGGCGGCCGACGGGCGACGATGACCGTCGGCGGGCGGCGGGCGGCGACGGGCGGATGACGATCATCAGCGGGCAGTGGGCAGCGACGGGCGGGAGGTGACGGTGGCCGGCGGGTGGCGGACGATGGGCCGGCAGGCGGAGGGTGGACGACGACCGACCGACGGGTGGCGGGCGGACGATGATCGTCGGCGGCCAGTGGGCGGCGACGGGCAGGCGGACAATGACCGTCGGCGGCCAGTGGGCGGCGACGGATGGCAGGACAGCAAGCGGGCGGTGGTTGGTGGGCGGCGGCGGCGGTGGGCGGCGGTGGCGTCCGGACGTCAGGCGGGCGGCGGCGGGGCAGCCGAACGACGGGTGGGCGGCAATGGGCGGCGGCGGTGACGGGCGGGCGGCGGTGGCGATGTGCGGCGGCAGGCGGGCGACGGCGGCTTAGTTGAAAAAACGAAATCTCAAAACACCTTTTTGGTGTTTTGAGAAAAATGTTTTTTTTTTGGATTTTGTAAAGGGTCAAGTCAAAAAAATGTCCCGGTTGCCAAACGCGTTTTATTGTTTTTGTTGAAAACAAAAACAGAAACGACAAAAATGCCACGGTTGTCAAGCGCTCTTTTAAGTTAAAAATCTAACCGTATCTTTCCAAACATTACTAAACCCCTTACTTTCCTATATTAAATTAAGGGTTAACTCATCAAATTGGACTTTTATTTCTGTATAGATTGCGTTTTGAACCCATCTAGCGGTCTTAAATGGTTCTAGAATCCCTATATTGTCTTATCTGGAATCCACTTAGGTCTCCAATGTATAATTGACAACCGAAGAAAATTATATATGCATTCTATACACTTCTACATGTAGCCGTACAGCTTTGCCATGTTAATTTGTCACTTTCATTAATCTTTACTCTTTTGGTTGCTTTCTCTAACTTGTTCATTTAGAGCATCTCCAACAGCTTCCCCATTTTTTACTTTTGAAGAATTTAGTTAGGTTTTTGGTCCAACAGATTTTCCATCTCATTCTCCAAAATAGGGACGAAGGAGAAAAAATAGGGAAGTTTCCCCAAATCTGCAGCATTCTCCAAATTTTTAGAGGAAAAAAGAGATTCTTCAAAATGAAGAAGCTGTTGGAGTTGGTGTAAAAATTAGTTGGAGAATATGACTTTTGCTTTTCCATTTTAGAAAATTTTTTGGAGAAGCTGTCCATTTACGTCAAATCCTAATATATAAATGACATATGGGACTTTTAATTGTTCATATAATGCCAATAGATGAGTGTGCAACCTAACTTATGATAATGATGTGTTAGTAAATTTTCAAAGACTCCCTGAACAATTAAAATCTTGAAAGGACATATTAATCCTTGAACTATTAAAAAATTATAGATAAATCCATATTTGAACTATTCAAAAATTATCAATAAACATTTTATTTTATATATCCATTTCCTTTTGAAACATGAGTATGGGTTAACTGCTTATAATAAAATGGCTTGATCTTGTGTTTATTACTTGATTCGATCATTTGCTCTCTTAAATTAAAGCCAACATTTGAATTGAATTTTAGAGGAGATAAATCATTAGAGGATTGAAAGACTTTTTTATTATTGAAATACTGGTCTAGATGAAGGATTTTTTTGATTGTTCTTTTTATTATTCAAATAATACTTGTATTACGAGTGTTTGTTTTGAACAAGCATTGCAAGTGAAGTATTAATTAGAAAGTCTTAGAGCTACGCATGGGTACGCATAAGTATCAACCATGAGAAATCTTAGTTTCATTTTCTCAGTTGTTATGAATGCATGAGGGCATTTTTGGCAATAGAAGCCAAGAAAATTTGTCATGTGGAGAAACCTTTTTAAGAACATGACTTCAAAAGATGGGCTTGGAATCAGAAGCTTCAGTTCTACAATCATGATTTGGACATCAAAATGAAAAATTAGAATTCCATACCCCACCAAAAAGTAAAAAAAAAAAAAACTAAGACAGGATGATTGGGGTCTATGATTATGTCATTCTTCTTGAAACTAAGATTCTTGAAACTAAAAAAGTAATTGACTAAGATTAGTTGTCACCTTGCTTAATTCCCTTAGGTTTAACTAAGAAGACAAGAAAAAAAAGTCTTTAACAGTGATGCTAAAAGAGAGAAGAAAAGAGAAGATTGCAAAGTAAGTTGCCCCTTTTTGGAACAATTCATAATTATTAGAGAATAAAGCCCAAAGGTTGTCTACGAAAAGCCCCAACTAATCTCACTCAGTAGGCGCCAAACAGGTAAATTTTTTAGATCTTGAGCCCACTTTGTCAAAGCAACAAGCACACTAAGAAAAATAGTAGTAGTATTAGTAGTAATACAATTTTTTTTTTTTTTGCATTATTTAGAAACTCTAATCATATAAATTTAAGAACTGTGAAGTCTACTGGGGGTTTTCTTTTAAATTTCAAAGCGAAAATGAGAAACCAAGCATTTCAAGAAAAGGCCTACTGAAAATGATGTTTAGTGTTTTTTGGGGCCACAATAATTCGGCCCGTAGAGGCCCAACTTGAGGCCCATTACTCAAAGTTAAAATTTGTTACGTTGTTTTTATTTTTCAGAAATGTGAGAAATTCAAACATGTCAAATAATCATTAGTTTTGCAATCCCCTTTTACTTGAAATCCAAACCATTGATTGCAAAGCAATGATGGGCTCTTTGATTTTACATGATTTATCACATTGCCAAGTTGCAAGATAGCTTATCTTTGACGAACTGTGTTGATAGATAATAGATGCTCTCGCCTTTCTCTACCAAGTTTTGATGCTTAATTAATTATCCCCAGGAAAATTCAAAATTAAAAGAAGGTCAAATGACACTTAAAATACCACAAACTCTTTTAGCTTTCGCGCTTATATGCCTAGAGATGTTTTTTTTACAAATAAATACCATAACTTATTTAAAATTCACACGTTAGCACCCTCGATCATGCAAGCATGAAAATTTTACCTGAATGTTTCCATATGGCGCTAACATGTCAATTTTATAACTTTCTAGCCATTAATATTTGTTAGATTTATCATTAAACATATCTCAACTCTATTTTAAATTAGAATTAAGATAAATATAAAAACAAATGGTAGATTTAATAGCAAACTTAACAAATATAAATATCTAATATGCTCTATAACTAGCATGTAAGTATCATAGAAAAATATTCGAGTGAAAACTTTCATGTCTGCATGATCAACAGTATACTAATTTTAAACTTTTGATGATATTGTTTTTGTTACAAAAAGTAACTCGTGGTTTGTAAATACTGAATGAGAAAACTTCGTGGTATTTAAAGATCGTTTAGCAATTTAAATGTAAAAAAAAGATAGAGCATAAAGTTTTTAGGGCGCGTTTGGCATGATTTTTTTTAGTGTTTTTGGGTGAAATCCTGACAAAGTGTCAGGCTTTCACCCTAAAATGCCTCTTTTTAGAGTCGTTTTTGGGTGAAAGCCTGATGCTTTGTCAGGCTTTTACCCAAAAAACTCAAAAAAAAAGGGTCCAAACGCGTCCTTAGAGGACATGAAAGCATCTAAAACAAAGAGAAAATGACAATTTCGGTTGGGCTCTACAGTAAACCGACCCGCTTCCCCAAAACACGAATTGCTCTTTTTACCCGTACCCAAGTCTGTGAAAATCTATGTTACTGGAGTAAGGATTTGTTTGGATGTCTTCAGAGAAATGATGGAAGGTGGGTAACCACTTTTTTGCTTTATTTTTTTAATAATTTTTTTATTCGTTTTGGCTGGATTTTAATTTTTTTTGAAGTAAGTTTGGATTTTAAGTTGAGCAGCTATGAGCGACATATAAGCAACTTTTTTTTCTAGCTACTAGTATAATGCACGTGCTTTACAGGAAAGCATATTTATTTTGTTTTATATTTTTCAAATTTTTTGTTGGCTTCAAAATAATAAAATAACTTGCATAGTGTTGTAATACACTAAAGAAATGAAACAAGAGACAAGAGACAAGAGAAGAAGAAGAGAAATTATAATCTTTTTATTCCCAAATTCCATTTCCATACATCGTACTATTTATAGATACATGATGGAATACAAAAGGACATGAAATTAATAGTCCACATACAAAATAATGTCCACATACATTTTGTCTTTTAGATTTTCACAAAATGTCACTTAGATTTTAACACTCCCCCTTGGACATTACTTCGAAATGTCAATGCCTCGTTAAAAACCTCGCTAGAAAAACCCAGTGGGAAAAAACTAGTCGAGGAAAAGAGTACACGACATTAGAAGTTTCTTGTTGCATTAGTTGCCTCATTAAAAACCTTTAACTAAGAAAATCCTGTGGGACAAAACTTAGCAAAGGGAAAAAGAGTACAACTATAGATCTTCGGGATCCATACTTGTGTTGCATTAGTTGCCCCATTAAAAACCTTTAGCTAAGAAAACTCTGTGGGACAAAACTTAGCAAAGGAAAAAAGAGTACAACTATAGTCTTTCAAGACGCAATCTTCGGGATTGCATTGAAAATCCGCTCCCCCTGATGATGACAATCTTCTGAGTCTATGCTAAGAAAAACCCAGTGGGACAAAACTTAGCGAAAAGGGGCAAATTATGATAATAGGCCTTCAGGGCCCAATCTTCAGGATTGTTCTTTAAGAATTTGCTCCCCATGAAGACGATAGTCTTCCAAGTCTGCGCATACCAATATTGTGAACATATTTCTCAAAAGTTGATGTAGGCAGAGATTTGGTGAACAAATCTGCAAGATTGTCACTTGAGCGAACTTTTTTGATGGTGATTTCACCATTCTTTTGGACCTCATGTGGATAAAAGAATTTTGGTGCAATATGTTTTGTCATGGTTCCTTTTACATATCCACTGCTCATTTGTGCAACACAAGCTGCATTGTCCTCATAAAGGATAGTGGGGGTAATATCGTCTTTTGCTAGACCACACGAGCCACGAATGTGTCGTATCAACGATCTTAACCATACACATTCTCGTGAGGCCTCATATAAAGCGATAATTTCTGAGTGGTTAGAAGAAGTAGTCACCATGGTCTGCTTAACAGACCTCTAAGAAACAGCAGTACCACCACAAAGAAAAACATAACCAGTCTGGGATCTGGCATTATGGGGATCAGACATGTAGCCAGCATCCGAATAGCCCACCAATGTCATATCTTGATTTCTTTTATAAAATAGTCTAAGATCTTTTGTACCTTGAAGATAGCGAAGGATATGTTTAACGCCATTCCAATACCTCCTTGTAGGAGAAGCACTATACCTTGCTAGCAAGTTCACCGCAAATGCAATATCAGGCCTGGTGCAATTTGTGAGATAGAGAAGTGCTCCAATGGCGCTCAGATAGGGGACTTCTGGTCCTAACATTTCTTCATTATCTTCTTTGGGTCTAAATGGGTCTTTATCCACTTCGAGGGACCGGACGACCATTGGTGTGCTAAGTGGATGAGATTTATCATATAAAATCTTTCCAAAACCCTTTTCATGGAGGTCGACTGGTGTAGGAAAATTCCTTCGGGGAAATGCTCGATCTGCAGGCCAAGACAAAACTTGGTTTTTCCTAAGTCTTTCATTTTAAACTCCGTCTTTAGGCATGAGCTAGCTTCTGTAAGCTCCTTGTGCGTTCCAATAATATTTATATCATCAACATAGACTGAGATGATACAGAAGCCATTTTCGGATTTCTTTATAAACACACAAGGGCAGACATCATTATTTGCATATCCCTTCTTCAGGAGGAACTCACTCAGTCGATTATACCATATTTTACTCGACTGTTTCAAGCCGTATAACGACCTTTGCAATTTAATGCTATACATGTTGCGATTCTCGTTTTCTCTCAATTCAGGGATTTTAAGTCCATCAGGGACTTTCATATAAATATTAGCGTCCAGTGACCCATATAAATATGCGGTCCCGACGTCCATCAACTGCATATCTAAATTCATTGTTGCTGCCATTGATATTAAGTAGCGGAACGTAATACCATCCATAACCGGAGAATATGTTTCATTAAAATCAATGCCGGGTCATTGCGTAAACCCTTGAGCTACTAATCTCGCTTTGTATCTCACCACCTAATTATTTTCATTTCTTTTTCGTACAAAGACCCATTTATATCCTACAGGGATAATATCATCAGGTGTACAGACTACAAGTCCGAATACTTTTCTTTTATTTAGCGAGCCGAGCTCTACCTCTATTGCTTCTTTCCATCTCTCCCAGTCAGAGCGCTTCCGGTACTCTGCTATTGACTTAGGCTCTGGATCCAGATTATCATTGGAGATGGAAAAAGCAATCGTGGAGGCAAATATGTTGTCGACAACTGTTACATTTCTATTATATGTTTTTCCGGTATACACAAAACTTGTAGCTACTTCTATGTTTATATCCACCAAATCTTTATCATTTTCCATAACATTTGGATTTGGTTGTTCCGCAACCCCGGTGTGATGATTATCAAGTGCACGTGCAATTTTACTAGGGTTTTTACCTTCAGGATGATCCTCTTCAGGAGGTTTTAGGAGTGACTGACTTTCTTTATTATATTTAGTTTTACGCGGATTCTTATCTTTCGCACCGATCGGTCTTCCACGCTTCTGGCGTAGTGGAGTATCATTTGATATACTCAGTTCCTGTGGGATTTTCACTCTTTGTGGTGCATTTACAGCAGGAATATGGGACTTGGTCACTCCTTTGTGATCAGTGAATGCGTCTGGCAGCTTATTTGCCAAATTTTGCAAATTAATTATCTTCTGAACTTCAAGTTCAGTCTGACTAGTTCGTGGATCTAAATATTGAAGATCTTTTTCATACCATGATATTTCCCGACATTCATTTAATTTTTGGTGTTTATCTCCCCCTAATGTCGGGAAATGATCTTCATCGAATATGCAATCAGCGTACCGAGCAGTAAATTGATCCCCTGTCATGGGCTCTAGGTATTTTATAATTGACGGAGTTTCATAACCAATGTATATACCTAGTTTTCGTTGAGGGCCCAAAGAGGTACGCTTGGGTGGTGATATTAGAACATAAACTGCACATCCGAAAACACGCAGATGGGAAATGTTTGGTTCTTTACCACGCACTAGTTGTAAGGGGGAATAATCATGATATGCAGTGGGTCAGATTTGGATTAACGCAGCAGCATGTAAAACGGCATGTCCCCAACAAGAAATAGGTAGTTTTGAATTTTGTAATAACGGTCTAGCTATTAATTTGATCCTCTTAATTAACGATTCTGCTAAACCATTTTGAGTGTGGACATAAGGAACCGGATGCTCTACTTTAATGCCCAATGCCATACAAAAATCATCAAATGATTTGGATGTGAACTCGGCAGCATTAGGCATTATTACGAGTGGATAATAAGCTGACATGAGTCCATCTAGTAGAGGCATCGATCAAGATCATAAAGTATCTAAATGGTCCTGATGCAGGATGAATAGGTCCACAGATATCTCCTTGAATCCTTTCAAGAAAAATGGGAGATTCAACATTCACTTTAGTACAAGAAGGGCGTACTATAAGTTTTCCTTTTGCACAAGACTCACAAATATAGTCTAACGATGAGGGGACATTGCTGCTTGGCATATTATGCCCAATTGAATTTAAGATTATCCGACGCATCATATTTTGCCCAGGATGACCCAATCGCTCATGCCATAATTTAAATGAATTTGGGTCTTTAAATTTTAAACTCATCGCAACATGGTTAGTATTAGGTCGGATATATGTGTAGTACAACCCTGAGGAGAAAGATGGAAGCTTCTCTACAACCTGCTTCCGACATCTAATTGACTGAGTCATGAGAAGATGTTCAGCACCATTCTCATTTTCGGTTTCAATATGAAAACCATTAGACCGAATATCTTTAAAACTAAGAAGGGTACGTTTGGATTCTGGATATAATAATGCATCATTGATAATTAATTCCGTACCTATAGGAAGTATTAGTGAAGCTCTTCCGGAGCCTACTATCAACACATTGTCGTTAGCAATGGTGGTTACACTTCCTTGTTTTTCAGTCAAAGTTTAGAAAATTTTTCTATCTTTCAGGATAGTATGTGTGGTAGCACTATCTACCAGACATAAGATAGTCTCCTTCTCCATGGGTTATATGCAAGAGTTGTCGTGCTATTTTTAAAAAATAAAATATTCATATAAGCACAACAAAAATAAGGTAAGGCATAATCATTTAAACAAAAATTATCTTAACAAAAGCAACTAGAACAAGTCTGAAAAACGAAATAGACTAATAAAACATGTATAGATAGTGATAAATAACATGATCACTCCTGGTCACCAAAATCATCAAGCAAGTTTACAGAAAAATTCATGTTCAAGAGTTTTCCATGTATGAGACACTCCAACATTCCCATAATGTTCTAATTCATAAATAAATGACTATCACAATGCATTTTCAGAGCTTTTGTATGTAAGACACTGACTAAATCGTGTCCTATGTCTAAGAGCATCTTGTTATCTATGAACATCTTGATAAACTCTACCTATATTTTTAGTTGCTAACTTATTATGTTAATGTATGCACATGGTTAAACAAGTATTTGTCAAAAAATCAAGAGATATAATCTTCTGATAACAAGATGAAAATTACCATTTGGGCTAAAGAGGACATATTTGTCAAAGTTTAACATCATATGCAATTAATATACATGAAACCGAAAAATATTATACATCTTCTGATAACATTTATTTGCTATAATTATCATTAAAAGATAAAACATGGTTAAACAAGTATCAAAAGTGATATTTTTTACTTATTTTAAACCATGCATGTCTTTACACATGATAGAATGTCTGAACTTGTAATTTGCTCACAAACACCTAATAAGAATAAGGCATCACTATGACTATAGAAATTAAAGTGATATGCAAATAGGTCATCAACAAATTTCTGATGTTACGTGCGATCTTATCAGAATCACATATGAGCTTCTCATGCTAAATTTCAAAGAAGTTAACAGCTAAAGTGACTGATAATTATTATTAGATCATTCTTGAGCAATTACATTGTACATGAATTTGAGCGGTGCTGGAAGAAAATCATTAGAATCGCAGATGCAGGTCTTAACTTTGAGGAGTTGTTCGTATTGATAAAGTTGATTTATGATTCTTTATTGATGCGTGTAATTTTTTTTTAATTCTTTTAAGCTGTAGATGACAAGTTGAGGGATACTTCTGTGATTGTTGTTGTGTTGGAAACGAGTGAAGTGTACATCATAACAAGCTTATCAACAACTAGTGATACACAAGTAATCTATGTGGATCCAACAACGGGTTCGCTTTGTTACCGAGGGAAGCTCAGACCTACATTATCAGTTATGCAATTCAAGCTCATGACTCAAGAAGCAACATGATGAAAACTTTCCTAGACTAAGCATGAGCCTAGAATAAGTGAAAAGGTGATAGCTTTTATATAATCAATTACGATGTCCTCTCTGTACTCCATATTTAAAAATATGGGGGGAAACATCATCACAGATGAAAATTAAGAAATTTATTGGTACAATCATATTGAGACATAATCATAATCATTCGATGAAAAGCTTGATACTATGTAAATAGACAAAGGCCAAATGTATTATTACTTTGCAGAAGATGTATACCGAAAAATCTATTACCACGAACCGATGATCGACCAGCTAGAGCCACTCGTGCTGATAACGTGTTGTAATATACTAAAGAAATGAAACAAGAGACAAGAGACAAGAGAAGAAGAAGAGAAATTATAATCTTTTTATTCCCAAATTCTATTTCCATACATCGTACTATTTATAGATACATGATGGAATACAAAAGGACATGAAATTAATAGTCCACATACAAAGTAATGTCCACATATATTTTGTCTTTTAGATTTCCACAAAATGTCACTTAGATTTCAACACATATCAATATAAATTATGAACAATCACTATTTTATTTAAATGAATAAATTATACGATAAAAGTATGTATAAAGAACTAGATGATTAATTATTATAGTTTAGATAATTATTATAATTTATTTATAATTTATTTATAATTTATTAAAATAATTATCATATATTAAATAATTTCTTCTCTTTTAAATATAATAATATTATACATAGCATAATTATAATACTATTATCAACTACATTTTAATTTAATAATTAGTTTATTATACTATTAGTAAATAACTTACTAAATTGTATAATTATTAAATTATAGTATAATTTGTTAATTTAAAAAACACTATTAAAATCATTATATTATTACTACAATTACAATTATAATAAGTACAAATTATTTTTCATACTATTATCATACTTTTAAAAGGCTAATAAGATGATAGTGTTAGGACTCATGCTTTTAAGCCTACTATCTAATCTAGTTTTGATAATTTACAAACAATTTGTAACTGTATTTTCTAGTGTTTGTGTTTTGTTTATCATATATCCAAGTCGACAATTTCTCAAATATAGCCAACAAATCAAGTCAAAAATTCAAGACCAAGCTTCATATGCTATCAACTATCAGTTTAGGTGTTATATTTTGTGTGTAAATACTTCAAGCTTAATATTATACACACACACATTCTTTGGTTTTATCACAATTTGGATATTTTTAAGAAAATATTGTGTTATTAGTTCATGGACAAAATAATCCTTGTATACATCTTTTATTAAGTCTATAAATCAATTCAAAAAGACTTCATAACTTGGTTTAAGTCAAATAACAAAATCAAGTGTTTAAACAAACACGTATTTGTGAGATTTTTGCAAAATGAAGAGATTTCACAAATGAGAAATGATATTTCAAAATTTTTTGTAACATGTTCATTTTCATGTTTATAAATATTTCCCTAAATTTTATATTTTTTAGAATTTATTTGCTATATTTTAAAGGGGACAAAGTAAAAATTTACTGTTCATGATATACCCTGTGCACGTTATCAGTCGACTGATGAAATCATCAGTCGACCGATGAAAGTGGCTGGAAAAGCAGAAAGTTTCTGCTCAGTTGACTGATGAGTTCATCAGTCGACCGATGATGGATGAGCGGCCTGTAACGGCCAGCTCATTAGTCGACTGATGAACAGTATCAGTCGACTGATGTCACTGTAACAGCTAGTTTTCCAGCTTCTTGATTTTTCGGGTTTTTTGTCTTTTTGCTTGGATTTTCCTGGCTTTTGGGCTTTGTTTCATGAACGTATATATACCCCTTACCCTCTAACTTCTGAACTATCTAAGAAAAGTTTTAAAACAAAGTTTACAAGGGTTTAAGTGTGTTTCAAGTGTATTTTTACAAGAGTTTATGTGAAGAAGTTTTCACAAGAGGAAGAGATCATCTATTTTGTGTTTTGGGCTTCTCTCAATCTTTCTCACTCTTATTTTTCAGAGAAGTTTTCTCTAAACTCAATTTTTAGCTTTTTACCATATATATATATATATATATATATATATGTGTGTGTGTGTGTGTGTGTGTGTGTGTGTGTGTGTGTGTGTGTGTGTATTGTTGATTAATCTTTTCATTAAGCTAGATTTCATATTGTTTAGTTTTGTTATTGCTCATTGATCATACACACCACCTATTGAGCTTTTAGCATTTTATACATTATATAATTGGGTTGTGAATTTGTGATGAGTGATACATTGAGTGTGAGCTTAATTGAGTTCTCATCTTGTTAGAGAACAAAAACTTTGTATTTGTGAGACTATTTGTTGAGATCATATTGTAATACACAAGTACACCGAGAGGAGTGGTTGGTGAGAGACATGGTTGATTCTAAGAGTGTAGGCGTCTAAAAATGCCTATAGGTGTCCACACACAGCTCGAGACAGAGAAGATGACGAACTTCGTTATTCGAGTCTAAGAGGATTATCCGACACTGACGAGCGCATGAAGTAGAACTGCGAACCGACTGGCCCGTGCGCTCACCGACCACCTCCAAGTGGCCCGTGCACTCGTCAGCCAGCTCCAAGTAGCCCGCATGCTTACCGGCCACCACCAAGTGGCACGTACGCTCATCGGCCACCAAATCGGCAAACCAAGTGACCTGTGCGCTCACCGACCACCTCCAAGTGGCCCGTGCACTCGTCAACAAGCTCCAAGTGGCCCGTGTGCTCACCAGCCATCACCAAGTGGTCCGCACGCTCATCGGCCACCAAAACAGCGTACAAGTTAACGAAACGACGAAAATACGCGTAACGACAGAACAAGTCAGAACCCGAAAAACTGAGAAAGCCTCTGGCATTCGATTCACATCAAAACGACTCGGCCGGGCCAGTGGCTCGGCCATGGATGAGCCACCATTTGGTGGCCAGGCCAAGGCCGAGCCACAAAATGACGGTTCGGCCAGTTTCGATCCGAAAACGCATTCTTTTCGGTTTTGGCGGGTTTTCTCAGGATTTGTTCGTTTCTGAGTGTTCTAACTGATTAGATATCATCCACAAACGTGGTTACACGGTTATTAACTGAAGATATGGCTGAATCTATTATTCTTATCCGGAAACCCCCTAACCGAAGTCTATAAATACAGGCTTAGGGGCTCATTTCACAGGGGAGATCAAGAGGGCGAAACGCTGTCGAAGTGGAGAGTGGATACACAAATTACAGCGAGTGTTAGCAAATCTTGGTGAATTTCTGTGCATAAAGAGTTGAGTTCGAGAGATCTGAGACCCGTCCCCTATTCCTTCGGATTTAAGCTTGGTCTTAAATCTCGAGAAGAGCCGTGATCTCGCTTGGTCGAGATTACAGCTGCTATGATTACTTCATTCGTGAAGTAAGAGCTTTGATCCACTTAATCTGTCAACCGAATCTGATCCGCGATGGTCCATGAATATTAACGTCCCCAGCACAGGTAAAGTTCCCACGCAAGCAGCGGGTGATAAACGTCTGTTACGCTGTTTTACAAGAGTTATACTATTTTACATTTTTATTGTATAAGTCCCCTTATAAAAAGATCTACTTTTCTCGTTTATTTGAGTTTATTGTAACAACTAAAGTTGTAATAGATTCAAAACAATAAAAACATCGGCTTTTGACCCAAATACGCTGGCGACCACAGTGGGAGCCAACAGCTTCACTGCCGAAGCTGTCGTGTCGTAACCACGGACCGGTTAACAAAGGGATCGAGTACGAATTCGACCAACTGAAGTTCGAGGAGTACTTGTCATCCTCCTCCTTCAGATCCTTTGCCCCTCGCATTCGTAGGAAAATCAAGGCCCCGTTGCTGTTGCAATCTCGCCTTACAACGCCCCTCCGGCCACTAACAAGCCCGGACCTACAGATCTAGACCCTTCCTCCATCAAGGGGTCAATTGCAGAAGGCACGCTAACCCTATCAAAGAGGGCACGCCAAAGGTTGCGCCAACGACTTGCGCGCCGACTTGCTAAGTCTTTAGAGCCAGTTAACGGGATTCGCTACGAAACGGATCTGAAATCTAGAAGATGCCAACCCCCTCAACAGCAAGCAAATGGCCTCTTCTCCAAACCAACGATGAATGAATGGATCCAAGTCAAACGGACCCACTCAACCCTCGAGGAGCGCATTTAGAAGTGTCGCGCCTTAATTGCGCATGCACGAATTCTTATGTGAGAAGCGCAGAAGCTGAAGCAAAAATAGGTGATCAAGAAGCCACCAAAGCTACACCAAGTATGGAAACCAAAGTCCGAAACAGTATCAAAAAGAAATCAAACATCGCCCAGAACTCGCGAACCAGCCCTGGCTGGCTCGGCCAAAACTGAGCCACCATTGGTTGGTTTGTGCCTGACCCGAACTGGGTCGGTTCGCTTTGTGTCCGGTTTACCTCCCGTGGCCTATTTTGAGTCTCCGACAGCTCCTATTCCTATCTCGATGAATCCTGCACTTCCGGTGAAGCCTCACGACCATGGAGATTTGTCCCATTTCAAGATGAGGATGGCGGATCGCCTGGGTTCTTTACACGAGGATCGAGGCAAGGTTCCGATCAAAGAACGCTTGGGTCCGGTGACTGAATCCCGAATAACCACTCGAGCTGGGGGTCGCACACACTCTCGCAACAAGTCAGAGCCTTCCTATAATGGGAAAACCCCTACACTTGACCGCCTCGGATGGCGAATTGAAGTCCAAGAGCCCGTTAAGAGTTCGCGCTTCCAAAGGCGTAGCTCCAAACGCGTGACTCTTAAGAACGCTAATAAGGCAGCAAGCTCTCAGAAGGAAACGTGTTGGTCAGACGACAACGTGATACCTGAGGAGTCATGCTAACACACGATAGGTTACTCTGGTCATTTGACCGACGAGTTGTACTATCGGGCTGGGGTACGAATAAGTCTCGGAAGAGAAGTACCTGAGAAACAGAATCTCACTGCCCATGCGCCAAACTAGTCAGGGTAGTATTATCAGCGTGTAGCTTTCCCAAGACTGCTCCTCAGAGGGTCTCGGTATTCGAGAGGATCTCCAACAAAATGACTAAGTCCAAGCCAAAACGCTTTTGCAAGAAACGATTGGTTGCTTAAGATGATGAACTTCCAGAAATCACGATTAATATGGCTGATAAAGGAAAATCGACTCGACCTTCTAATTCTGACCCGCTCATATCGCATCATCTAACCCGGTTATGATCGGGAACCATTAGACAAAGGGATTATTAGAGAATACAGAGGGGGTTATCCTCGGATGATGAAGCATCAGATACTAACTCTGCAGTCACTTCTGACAAAATAGTATCCAGCCTAGGACAATCCCGCGAGGTGTTTATGATTAACACCAAGGAAGTGGCCAAAATCGTGGAGGATGCTCTAGCCAAGCAGAAGCAAGCATTCAAAATCGAAATAGAAATGGCTATGCAGGAGATGAGACAAATGCACGACCAATAAATCCAAGCCTTGTCGAATCAAATAGGTGAATCCAGTCGTCGCAACAATGTTAGCCAAGTAACTAGCGATTCAGATGTGATGAATATATCAATGTTAACAACCCTCTTGTTGACCAAAATGCTGGGGGTGGTCTCACTGAGAATAATGACGTTGGGGGTGGTCCCACTAATGATAACAACACTGGGGGTGGCCCCGTTGTTCCTCTCAGAAATCCTCCGAAGCATGATACGGACGAGAACAAAAAGATGAAGAACCTCGAGAGAAAAATCAACACTCAGATGTCTGCTCGAGAGGTAAAGAGAACTGGTATTCCGTATCCTTACCCACGAGAGTGGGATTCAATACCATACCCAGCGAAGTTCAACCTGACCAACTTCACGCTATTCGACGAGAAGGGCTCACCCACTCAACATCTGATCTACTTCAAGTCCCACTTGGGCATGATCTCTGGCAATGAAGCCTTGATGGTTTGGTCATTCGTTGGCACCCTTCGTGGGCCCGCCTTCGATTGGTACCGCCGTCTCAAGCCTGTAAGCATCAATAGCTGGGATGACATGGAGAACCTGTTCCTCACTCACTTCTTTGATGATAATACCGAGGTGTCAATCAGAACACTTTTTGATGAGAAACAGGAAGACGACGAGATGGTCGACGACTTCGACAAGCTCTTCCGGAATAAGGCGATGAACTGCCGAGATCCTATCACAGAGGACTTCATCCTCCAAACCTATTATAATAACCTCTCGTTGGACGTGTTGGAAGTTGTGGGAGTAGCACCGTCCAACACCTGGAAAGAGTTGAAGGTGCACGGAGAACGGGTCGAACGCTTCCTTAGAAGGAAGAAAGCCGAAAGAAACCAACCAACGGCTAACCCTCCAAACTCAAGCTTTGTCTCCCGTGGTCAGGGGAATGCACCTGCAGCAGTTGTTGATATTAATCAGACGTCACAACAGTAATCCCGGAGACTACCAAAGACTTCGGATCCGAAACTCTAAAAAGAGTACTCTTTCAAGGACGAAGACGTTCTACCCATTTTCGAATCTCTCCTTGAGAACAATAAGATCAAGCTACCACCTATCGCAAATCAGGAGAAAGCTGACAATAATATGGATCCAAATTACTGTACGTACCACAGGAGGATCCTTTATCCTACCAAGGCTTGCTTTGCTCTTAAAAATAGCATCCAAATCTTGGTTGAAGCCGGCGTCATAATGCTTAATTAAGTCGAATGAAGACTCCGATGAGTATACGAGTATAAACTGCTTCTCAAAACTCCAACAGGTATATCAGTCTAAATTATTTCCTTTCTTTCACCGGAAGTTCCTAGAGAATGTCATGCCTGGTATTCTTAAGGATAACCCGGTCATCCAACTAAGTACAATATCAGACCCGGTTTCGCAAAAAAAGCTGGGGGTGGATGATTTATGTAACGGGAATTTCCCGAAGGAATGCTATATGTAATTTTCTTAGGAATAACTCGATCATTACGAACAAAGTTGTCACGCCCTGCTTCCCAAAATACCCGGGAATCGGAACGTGAACAATCCCGCGACGTATTAGATTGAGAAGAAATATACACTATCATTTTTTTTCTTTTCTTTTCTTCTCAATCCAATACGCTAAGCATCAAAAAAATAAAACAATACGAAGTCACAGGTCCCCGATCACTATAGCGAGAATATAATAAATAACACAGAATAAGATAATACATATCACAAATGAATATCATCCAAGACATAAAATACAGGTCAAACACGCCCTTATACAAAACTATCTGAATGAAATACTGGAGAATATAAAATACAATGATCAGGCGGAAAAGAAATGCTACAAAAGTAAACTAAGATCATCGAACAACTAGAGGGAATAACTAAACTTCGGCTTCCCATGCTCGGTCTACAAGACACTCCTGCTGAAAGTCCTCTGGCTCCTGGCGATCTCCCAGCTGGACCTGTTCTTCCTCTAAGTCTGACGTACACCAAAGAAAATAGGTGTACATCAACGTGTATAACACACGGCAAGATCCCCCAAGGTAGGAACAAATACAATAACAGTAATGGTAATATATATGTGTGGTCAATGCGATAACAAAAATAGAAATAGATCATGTGATGATAGTAATAATGATAGAGGCGTGCAACTGAAAATCTGACAAAATCAACATGCGAAAACACTACTAAAGCATGATAAATATAAAGCATCCAAAATCGATCAGGTAACGAGATCATGCAGCTAGCGATCGGTCTAATCATCCAAGTAACAGGGGCATACAATAGATGGAATTAATACCTAGAAATCTACAACATGAGACGTAGTACGTCGAATGAAATAATTCAAACAAGGAAACCCTCATGTATATACCATATGTCTCAAATTGTAAATAATTAAATATTAATCCCGATCTATGTATGAAAGAAATATAACTGTCCACATCTCAACAAAACTAACAAAGTCCACCATAGGACACGCAAGCATATTATTCTTGTTTTACATGTTATTTGAATTGGGAAGAATATTTTGAAGTATATAATCAGGTCCCTGTAAAGTCGTCCGGGAGCCGCCTTCAAGTCAAGTATCGGCCCTTTGGCCCATGTATATAACACTCACGATATCACGATAACAGGAAAGTGCTGTGCCCGCTTATATACATGCTATATTCTCTGTCTAATTCCCCTTTATAAGCCCATGTTGTCAAATTAATTAAGCAACTGTACATAAAATATTGTGCACTAGCAATGGAGTTACCGTGGAACGACTTTTGTAAAACTATGAAAATAACCGTGACGCACAACACATCCGATCAAGAGTGCATCGTCTAGTCAATGCTATAATAGTAATAGTTAAGGAAACCTCATACTGGGATATCGATATCAAGGGAATTCGGGGCTCCTCACATCGGGATATCGATGTCGAGTGAGTATAGCCATGCTTTGAAACACGCTTATAAATCATACTTTTAACAGAAGTCGTCTTCATGCACAGTCTCTCCTATTTTATAACAACTAAGTGATAAAACAACAAGCTTCCACACAACCATTCATGTCAAACAATCCCACGCTAGTAATAATATATCATAGACTAATCTGATTAATTAACTTATAACTGATCTAAAAATTGAATTGTGAGTCAATAAGTAATGGGATCTTACCTCGGGTTCGTCAAACGAATCGACGTTAACGTGCGAGTCCGCGGGTCTGATCTGAACATGGGTCTGAAGATCGTCGGTCGGAGCTATTGGGGGATGCCGTCAGCGGGAGAGGTCGCCGGCGACGTCGACGGCGAGGCGATGATAGCGGCATTCATCAGGAGAGAGGGGCTGTTCGGGTTCAATTTTGAAGCAGCAACGACGACGAATGGGAACGGGGCTGTGGAGGTGGGTTAGCATCTACAGGAGGTCGTGAGGGCTGTTCAGTGGGGCTGCAGAGGGTCGGCTCGGTGTAGGGAGGTGGTTGGCGTTCTGAGGAGGAAGAGACGCCGTTTGGGCTTGGCGTGGAGATGAGATGATGGCTGGCCGGAGGAGGAGGCCGGCGAAGGGGAGATTGGACGTGCTCGTGGCGAGGGAGGGGCTTGGTCGGGGTGGATGAAGGTGACGAAGGGGAGCTCGTGGTCGTCAGAGGGAAACTCAGCGGGGAGGACGGTGATGGGCTCGGAGCAAGGAGCTTGCAGCGGCTTGGGGCTTGCCGACGGGGAGCCGGAGGTCGCGAACGGCGGCGTGCTCATGCAGCATTCGACGGAAAAGGAGGTAGCGTTGGTGGTGTCGTGGGTGTGCGGTCGGAGAATCAAGAGAGAGAGAGAAAGACGAGGAGAGAGAAGGGTGATGATGATGTATGGCGGCTGAAAACGAATACGAGAGAGAGGGTGTATATATATATATATATATATATATATATATATATATATATGATTGTAATTAGGGTTAGGGTTAGGTATTTAACTAAAATAATCAAAATAATTAATTATGGGTACTTAAAAATGAACTAATTACAGAATAATTACCTACAAATAAAAACGTACATGTCGTGCTAATACAATAGTCGATATGAAATAGTCGAAATATACTCATATTGTACAATTAAATGAGAATAATTAATAAATAAAATATATTTACATATATTTAAAATCAAATAATTATGGGATAATTATACACATAGTAAAACATACCAGTTATGCTAATACGATAGATAATATATAACAGTAAAAATAATACAACAAATTATACAAATAATACATAATTAATAACACAATGTATTATATGAAAATATACATAATAATAATATTAATACCATGTATTATTCAAAATGATACGTAATAGCATCGATAACACAACAGATAAATTCCAAAAACTTTTACTGCACTAAATAAATTTAAAATTATTCAAATCATTTAAATAAATATTAAACTTAGACTTCAAATCATAAAAAAATCTAGAAAATCAAGAAAAATACAATTACTCTTTTAAAATGAATAATTAAATATTTTAAAATATGAGAAAATTATTTTAACTAGTATCAAAAATTCATGATCCTTACAAAAGTGATAAACATTAAACTTCCATTGTGATTTCCGAACACTTTTTTGCTGAGACGAGATTCGATCACTTTATTGGATCAAATTTCCCTCGTAAAAACTCTCTTTGGTGTTTGACGACTCACAGTCTTCCATCAAAAAATCCCCCACCGATTAGACTAATTGACTGTGGGACCACCAAAATTCCTTTCGGTTGAATCCACTCAAACTTCCGATGCGTTTATGCACTCAACATTCACATTATTAAATTTTGAACATAGTACTTGGAATTTCAACATCTTGATCATTGACGACTGTCAAACCCTTTCGTGTTAAGTATTTGTCACTTAACACCAAGAACCCCTTTGAGTGATTTGTACGAGTCAACACTCCTACTGTGATTAGTACGCCCACTCTTGAGTCAACACTCCCACGTGATTGGTACCCCCACTCTCATTATCTACTTGGTCAAACATTCTTACAGTTAGGACCACAACCAAAATCCCCTCTCGATTCTTTCCATTAACGAGAGGTCTACTTTCAAATCGAGCGATCAAACCTTCCTACAGTTAGGGTCGACTCAAATCTCCCGTTTGGTCAAACCTTCCTATAGTTAGGGCTAAAGCCAAAATCACCTCTCGATTCCTTCTATGAACGAGAGGTCCATTTTCAAATCCAGTGATCAAACCTTCCTACAGTTAGGATCGTCTCAAACCTCCCACCTGGTCAAACATTCCTACAGTTAGGACCACAACCAAAATCTCCTCTCGATTTCTTCCATGAACGAGAGGTCCACTTTTAAATCGAGTGTCAAACATTCCTACAGTTAGGGTCATCTCAAACCTTCCACTTGGTTAAATATTCCTATAGTTAGAGCCAAAACTACAATTCACTCTCGATAAACGAGAAGCCCACATTTAGTTCGGTAATCAAACCTTCTGACAGTTAGGATCATCCGTATCTTTTCGATTCTCGGAGTGGAGATCCCACTCTTAGTTTCACCTTCCCGGATTCTAGAAGTAGAGATCCCACTTTGAGTTTTCTTTGGCAACTGGAGATAGAATATAAAGTTCTTCCTCTTCAGCTTTGGAAGATAGAATATAAAATTCTTCTCTCCCGCATTGGGTTCGTCTTTGCCCTAAGAGAAGACATAATATTTCAACATTATAACTCTATAATCCGTGTCTTACACGCGTGAGGAATTTTATCCTGAATCCTAAGTAGGGATAAGTCAACGCCTAATATGCGTTGCCGGTTTAGTCTTTTACCGATTAAAGAAGATACCATGATCCAAGTCTGGGGAATTTTATCCCGAAACCTAAGTAGAGATAAGTCAGTACCTAACATGCATTGCTGGTTAGTCTTTTAACGTAAAAAAGACAAAGGCCCACATATTCGACATTGTGGTAGGTTGTTATTCATAACACCAAAATCCGCGCCTTACACGCACAGGGAATTTTATCTCGACTCCTAAATAGAGATAAGCCTACGCCTAACATGCGTTACCGGTTTAGTCTTTTACCGAGTGAAAAAGATACCAGAATCCAAGTCTGGGGACTTTTATCCCGAATCCTAAGAGGAATAAATCAGCGTCTAACACGCGTTGCCGGGTAGTTTATTCCTGTAAGAAAGACGAAGTCTACGTATTTAATATCATAGCACTAAAAGAGTTAACTCTTTTAGCATAACATCACATGCTGAACGGACTTAAACAATCCGTATGCAAGCCCGATATAAACGGTGATCGGTAAAGGCACGTTAAATTCGTTGATGGCTGAGGATTACCAAAAAACCTGTGTCTTCATCTGATACATGCGGCCAGGTAGTCTATTCCTATGAGAAAGACGAAGTCTACGTATTCAATATCGTAACACTAAAAGAGTTAACTCTTTTAACATAACGTTACGTGCGGAACTGATTTAAACAATACGCATGCTAGCCCGACTCAAACGATAGTCGGTAAAGACTCATCAAACCCTTTGATGGCTGAGAATTTGCTAAAAATTCTATAAATATGAGAGTCATTAACGCACCACCTCCATTAATTGGTCTCATGACTTGAAGATCCGACAACTTCTATACACGTAGATGAATCAGCTTTAACAGTTGGTCCTGCAGCCCTAATATTTAGGACCGCCAAGCTCTAATGCCTTAAGAGCTTAAACTGTGTAGACTCCAGCGAACATACGAGTATAAACTGTGTTAACGCTGGTTAACACATCAACAATTTCGCCAAAATAAGGCTGAGGAAAATTCTGGATTAAAGGGTGATTCTGGGGAGTTCAATCACATTCGGGTACAAACTTCCGACAAAGATGATCAGTTTAAAGTCAACTCAATGACACGAGCCAAGTTCAGAAACTTACACACTAATTTCAGTTCAAGACTTCAACAATGGTCAGATGATAAACACAGCGCCGGAAGAATTTTATCTATTCAACAAGATACTGAATAGATTGAAGGCTGAAGAAGTCAAGAATTGAAGCAGTTCATAGGTCCCTCTACGAGATTGAGGAAATGCCCTATCTTATCCAAAGCATTCCAGACTCCTCTATAAAAGAATAAGTCTGAAATACTTTAGAGGGGGTATTTGTAGGCGTCTAAAAATGCCTATAGGTGTACACACAAAGCTCGAGACAGAGAGAAGACGACGAACGTCGTTATCCGAGTCTAAGAGGATTATCTGACACCGACGAGCGCATGAAGAGGAACGACGAACCGACTGGCCCGTGCACTCACCTGCCACCTCCAAGTAGCCCGTGTACTCATCAGCCAGCTCCAAGTGGCCCGCGTGCTCACCGACCACTACCAAGTAGCCCGCACGCTCATCGGCTACCAAATCTACAAACCAAGTGACTTGTGTGCTCACTGGCCACCTCCAAGTGGCCCGTGCACTCGTCAACTAGCTCCAAGTTGCTCGCATGCTCACCGGTCACTACCAAGTGGCCCGCACACTCATCAGCCATCAAACAGTGTACAAGTCAATGAAACAACGAAATACACATAACGACAGAACAAGTCAGAACCCGGAAAACCGAGAAAGCCTCTGGCATCCGATTCACGTCAAAACGACTTAACCGGGCCAGTGGTTCGGCCATAGGCCGAGCCACCAAACGACGGTTCGACTAGTTTTGATCCGAAAACATGTTCTTTTCGGTTTTGGCGGGTTTTCTTGGGATTTTTTCATTTCTGAGTGTCCTAACTGATTGAATATCATCCACAAACGTGGTTACACGGTTATTAGCTAAAGATAGGGCTGAATCTATCATTCTTATCCGAAAACCCCCTAACTGAAGCCTATAAATACAGGCCTAGGGGCTCATTTCACAAGGGACATCAAGAGGGCGAAACGCTACCGAAGTGAAGAGTGGACCCACGAATTTACAGCGAGGGTTAGCAGATTTTGGCGAATTCCTATGCATAAAGAGTGGAGTTCAAGAGATCTGAGACCCGTCCCCTATTCCTCTGGATTTAAGCTTGGTCTTAAATCTCGAGAAGAACCTTGATCTCACTTGGTCGAGATTACCACTGCTACGATTACTTTCTTCATGAAATAAGAGCTTTGATTGACTTAATCTGTCAACCAGATCTGATCTATGGCGGTCCATGGATATTAACGTCCCCGGCATAGACGAAGTTCCCACGCAAGCAACGGGTGATAAATGTCAGTTGCGCTGTTTGACAAGAGTTGTACTATTTTACATTTTTATTGTATAAGTCGATCTTATAAAAAGATCTACTTCTCTCGTTTATTTGAGTTTATTGTAACGACTAAAGTTATAATAGATTCGAAACAATGAAAATATCGACTTTTGACCCAAACAAAGAGGAGTGGCGTCGGTTGTAAATCCTAGGGAGAGGCTGTAAATCCGAGCACTTGAGGAAGACGACACGTAAGAGGCCAACACTTAGAGGGCGTATTGTGTGATTGCATTGTGTGAGTTGTAAATGTTTGTCGGTGAGCATTGAAAACTGATTGTGTAGTGATTTTTGAGATAGTGGAGATTCTCCTCGAGAGTGGGGAGCAAAGATGTAGGTCGGGAGATACGAAACTCCGTGATCACATTGTGTGTTTGCGATTGTTATTCGTCACTATCTCTTTTGCATATTTGTTCATGTTTATATCGCCCTTGTTTTAATTACATATCCTTGCTCATAACTTTTTGAATATCATAATTGTTTGGATAGATTGTTAATTAGTTTTAATGTGACATTAATATCGGATTAGATTAGCAAAGACCATATTCACCTTCCCTCTAGGGTACTTTCAGATAGGTAATAGGTAGTCCTTCATAAGATGTGAAACCCAAAGGCACAATACATAAGCCTAATGAATTTTTTAATTTTTAATTTTTAATTTTTTAGAATTTTAAATATTATGTGATGAAAAACTAGGGATAAATTTTAAATTTTCTATGAAATAATATACTTAAATAATAAAATAATAGTATAACCAAAAGTTTCTAAAAAGTAAAGAAGTGCATAATTAATAAGAATAATTAATTAACCAATGACATATTTGAGAATTATCAAACCTAAAAGGGTAAAAATGGTGTTGATGTTCTGAGATCCAATAGCAAGATTAGTCGGTAATCCTGAGTTTAGCAAGGGTCTTAAGGTTGATACGAGTGATGTGAGTTCCATTTTTGAAGACCGGTCCCCTATCTGTATAAGAGAGATGCACAATAACACTCGTTAGAGGACCAGAGTTGGGTTCTCTGGTGGTTTCTCTGACGGTCAAGTCAGTATTTGAGCTTGAGTGGAGAAGATACCAATAAACTAAAAATAGTTCTAAGTATGCAGAAGTTACATACATACTTATGGCCCCCTTTGGGGCTTTCCCCTCTAGTCCCCCCAGTTAGTAGGCAATGAGCCCCTATATATACCCATCTGAGAGGGGTAAATATGTAACTGTGGCCGAGTCCAGACAGATAGCTGACTCAGCAGAAGCTAATAAGTATCGGCTGTTGGTAGCATGGGTCATCTAGATAATTAGTGCAAAGCGATAACAGCTACTTGGTGTTGACAGAGCTGTTAGACCCTAATGCCACTAGGAAAGAACCCTAGAGGGGAGGGGTGAATAGAGTTTATGTTAATCTAATCCGATTTAATACCAATTAAAACTAATTAACAAATATCCTAGCAAATATGATATACTACAAGATATATGCAAGGATAAGTAATATAAACAATGGTGAAATAAACAAAAACAAACAAGAGTGATAGTGCTTAAATAAACTAACACAAACACAAGCAAATGATCACGGAGTTCGGTCCTTCCGACCTACGTCTCCACTCTCCACTCCGGGGGAGAAATCCACTATCACACCAGGTTTTCAATGCTCACCCGAAAATATTTACACCTCACACTCGGTTTTCTAGCTCACCGAAAACTTTACAATCAACACTCTTGTAATCACACTCTACACCCACTAAGTGTTAGTCTGTAACCCGTGTCTCCCTCAAGTGCTCGGATTTACAACCTCTCCCTAGGCTTTACTACCGACGCTACTCCTCTTGGGATGACCATGTTTATCTCCACACACTCCTCTCGATCGGTGTACAAGTGTATTACAAAGTGTATCCCACAATTAGGCTAAATACAATAAATGTTTGTTCACTACTATGGATGAGAACACAATGAAAACTCACACTCTAAGTGATGCGGCATAATTATGTACCAAATTGTAAGTGCATAATTTATCAAGTTATAGTATAAAAAATATCGATCCCACGAGGAAGGTGATTTTAAGAGATTATTAAAAAGGATTCTTATGTTTTGTGCGTGACAATTAGGAATAAAGAATAAGTGTGATTGTGATGAGTGATTGTTGTGAATATATGCAAAAGATAATAAATTGAATTTTAGAGGAGAGAAGGAAGAATCAAAGAATAAATGAAATCACAAGGCAAGAAATATGAATTAATAAAATCAAGAAATAAAACTAAGAATGAAAAAAAATTTAAGAAAGTCAAGATGGAGGATTCAAAAGAGGTAAGAAATCTAGAATATAATCCACTAACCAATTTCAATTACAAAATATAAACTATTCTCTTTTTATCATATTTCAACTTAGATTTATTAAGCATAGATTATCAAACCATTTAAGGAAAGTGTAACCTATCAAATTATCATCTAAGTCAAAATTACTATTCATGATAAGAACAACAACATGATAATAATCCTAGAATTCATAAGCATAACCTATCAAACCATTTAAGATAAGCATAGATTATCAAATTCTTCTTCTACCGATTAGTTCTCTAGTTGATTATCCTAAACATGAATATTTTAAGTGCAAGAGAATAGTTCATACAATATAAAGGAAGTTAGACTAGTTTCATATAATTATAATCTTCCTACAAGAATTAAATTCGCATCTTTAAGAAATAAAAACAAGAAAAAGAACTAATTACAAAAATAAAAAGAAAAAAAAATCTAAACTATGAACAAGAAATAAATCTAACTACAAAGAAAAGAAAAATCTAAACTACAAAATATATTACAAAAATTAAATGCAAGAAAATAAATCTATTCTACAAATTAAAGTGTAAAAAAAAATAAAAAGACAAGAAAATAAATCTACACTACAAGTATGAATTTAAATCTAACTAATAAGCAATAATAAAAAAATTACTAAAAAGAAATAAAAGAGAAAAGAAATGCAAACCTTCAATTTGCTCTTCATCTCCATCCTCATCATTCAACAAAGAGGAGAAAGAACAATTTAAAGAGGAAAAAATTATTATTATTAATTGCAACTAAAGTTACAATTTTTGGAAGGCTTTCTCAATTAAGAGTAGCCCTCCTCTCCAAAAGGAGTTTACAAAATTTTTCACACCCTTAACCCCTCACTCTCTACCCCTATTTATAGTAATCTTCAATGAATATGAGCTATTGGATTTGTCTTGATCCCCAAGCAACAATCACCACCTTTGAATTTGCTTTTTGTTCTTCTCTAGACCAACATTCATTTGATTTTCCAAGGCCCAATCTTCATTTGATTTTCCAAGAAGAAAATGAACATTGCAAGTCCGGCCCATAGCAGTCCGGTCCATAACTTTTGAATTTCAAAATTAAATCAAGTCCGGCCCAATTAACATCTAACTCTCTAAGTCAAGTCCGGTCTTTGGGAGCTCCAATTGATTTTTAAAATCAACTCTGCACAAATCCGGCCCATAGAGCTTCAAAATCCAGCAGCAAGTCCGGTTTTGATTGCAGAAACTAAGTTCACATTTCATTTGATTTTCTTGTGAATATCCAAGCAAGTCTGGCCCATTATAGCTTCATTTGTTTTCGGCCCATGTAATGAAAGTTCATTTGATTCAAAATTGCAGCAACTTCATTCCAAGTCCGGTCTCCTATGCAGCACATCAAGTCCGGTTATCATTCTTTGTGCTGGCTTCATAGACCGAATTTTTTGGCTTTTGCTTCAATGTGATGGAGGATTTTTGGCCTTGCTTCATAATTCATTTGTGGGCTTTTGCTTGATGTGCTGGAGGATTTTTTTTGGCCTTGCTTCATAGGCTTCTAAAATGCTACAAAATAGAGAAGAGAGATTTTGAGGGGTTTTTACATTTAATAATATTTATTTATATTTTCATTCAATTATGTGCAAACTAATCTAACAACAATTATTAATGGTATATGTATTCATGTAAAATAGATAATGATGGTACAAAATTATAATAAAATGTGATTATCACTAAGTCACAAACCCACAACCCTAAATTATACTATGTGTGCAAATACAATAAGCTCAATGGTTGTGTGTGAATAAAGAGAAAATAAAATATAAACTCAACGTAAACACTAGCTTAATGAAGATGATAAACAACAAATAATTAATGCAAAGCTAGTATTGAGTTTAGAAACTCTTCTCTGAAAAACAAGATGGAGAGATAGAGATTGAAGCTCAAACAATAAAGATGATCTCATCCACGTGTGAAAACTTCTTCACAAACCAAATAAACACTAAAACAAACTTAAACCCTTGTTAAAAATTGTTAAAAAACTTTCTTGGTTATGCAAAATAGTTATGACAATGGGGTATATATAGGGTGGAAGAAACCAGCCCAAGAAAACCCTAAAAACCCATAAAAATTATTAAAATACACAAAATCTGGAAATAGCCGTTACTTTACAATGGTCAGATTTATAAGTCGACTTGACACAAGTCGACTCGTATAAAGTATAAGTCGACTTAAGAGATGAAAACAATAACTGGAAAACAAGACATAAGTCGACTTGCTATAAGTCCACTTGCATTAACTGATAAGTCAACTTGGCAGAGGTGAAATTGAATATTCCAGAAGAGAACATAAGTCGACTTGTCAGGTGTTATAAGCCGACTTAAAAACATACACAAGCATTGTTCATGCTAAAAATCTAATTTTTAAAGTGCCTTTAAAAATAATAAATAAAATCAAAAAAATATAAAACTTTAAAAAATGATTATAAACATGATAATAGACATGTTACAATTTTTTTTTTAGAATTGCACTTCCTAATTTTAAAATCTCATTATTTTACAAATATGTCCAAAACATGAAAATGAACAATACTTGTTTTTGACATTTTAGCTAAACCATGTTTTGAAACTTTATAAAATGATTATATAGACTTAATAAAATATGTATATAATAATTGTTAAGTCCATAAACAAATAGCTCAATATTTTCACAAATTTATATTTATATAAACTTAAAAACCAAAATGTGTATGTGTGTATATGATTGGGCTTAAAGTATCAACACACATAATATAATCCTAAAACTAAATTACCCAAGCTTGATAGATCTTCATTGAGATCTTCTTGGTAAACTTACGGATGAAGCTTGAACTTCAATCTTTAACTTGAA
>BQKN01064891.1:188240-198896 GCA_022839385.1 Asparagus kiusianus | reverse complement strand
TATATATATATATATATATATATATATATATATAATCAAAACTTGTATGTGTGTATGTGATTGAGCTTGAAGTATCTACACACAAGTATAAACCTAAAACTAAATTACCCAAGCTATCTTGGTCTTCAATATGGCTCGATTTGGTAAACTTGGATGAAGCTTGAACTTGAATTTTTGACTTGAATTGCATTGCTTCACTCTACTATTTTCGCCATCATCCAATGGATATGATCGTGAATGCTCGATTCCTTCCAATCTCTGACTGATTGTTTGTCTAGAATAAATACAAAAACACAAACACTAAACAAACAATATTAGTTGTAAATTATTTGTTACAACATCATCAAAACAAAAAGGCCAATAAGAGCCTGATGTGTCATGAAGACTTTTGGACTAGAGTAATGATGATCTTTGATAGTGCATTTAATGTGATGTGACTGGCTATTGGCATGAAGTTCGAGGATATATCGCTTCTCTAGTCATTGGGTGGAGGGCTGACTAATACTGCCTTTTGACTCGACCTCGAGAGTTGTCGGCTAAGATAGTGGGCCGAGTGTGGAGGCTTGTGGCTCGATCTGATAGGTAGGTTAGCAAGTACCGCCTTTTGAGTCTGCTATGTAAGCTGTCGACCTAACTCTAAGTGAATGAGGATGGTCGACTCGATTGGTGAGGTTGAGTGGAAGCTAGTCTCGATTCAGCCTAGCTTAGGGGGGTCGAGTGTCCAGGCTATCCGAGTCGCCCCTGATGAGGGTGAGCTGGTGTGATTGATTAATGCTAACATGGGACATGTGTCGACTCCAAGAGGAGAATTAACACTTAGGTTAATTAATGTCATAATATTGGCCCTTTTTGCTTAGACTCGGGGTAGACGATTCCGAGTAAAATAGGACTATAGCTGGCCAAGTCCCAAGGTGCATTTATCAGGAAAAAGACGAGTTGTTGTTACGAAAAATAGGGCAACTCGATCTCATACCTTGTTGTTGAATATGATCACAATGATCTAAAATTCGTGCCTTGGTCTTATGAACATGTCAAGGTCTTGCTGCAAACATTTTAGGTGTAAATATTTGTCTTTATTAATATAAACCATGTACCTTTGGGTATCCATCGGTTTTTTGGGTTAAAACAACTCAAATTAGTGTCTTGGATTTACTCGCAATGACACCAAGGTCTTAGGATACGTGCCTTGCATTTAGGAAGATGCTAAAGTCTTTTAGCTAATGTAAGCCAAGTCAATATGCATTGGTTTTACGTTGAGTAGGCACCAATGTCTTGGTGTTTGTTGTTCGGCACTTTCTATACTATAGACATTTTTAGATAGAAATATTTTTATTTTTATTAATTTAAACCGCGTACTTTTGAGTACCAGTCGGTCCTTTGAGTCAAGATGACTTGGCTCCGTGTGTGGGGAGTAGTGCTACTCGACCTAATGCTTTGGGTTTATTCACGATGATACCAAGGTCTTGGGGTACATTCCTTAGGCTTAGGAAGATGTCAAGATCTTGATATTATAGTCGATTGAGTTGATGATGTGCCTTGGTCTTGCTCATGAAAATAATGCCAAGGTCTTTTGAGTCGAAGCCGACCGAGTAGAGGTATGTCTTGGTTTTACCCCAAGAGCGTACCAAGGTCTTTTGTCGATGGCACGCCTTGGTCTTACCCTGAGTAGGTACCAAGGTCTTTTGGTCGGTGACATGCCTTGCTTTTATTCATGAAAATAATACCAAAGTCTTTTGTCGATGGAGCGCCTTGGTCTTACCCTGAGCATGTGCCAAGGTCTTTTGAGTCGAAACCGATGTCTGCACGCATGACACAAAGAATATCTTATTTTAGAGATAGTGTCTTTAATTTGTTACCTTAGGGAGTACGATATGTGCTCTGGACGTAGACATGAGAATGATGCCAGGATTAGTAGCAGAAGTGGGCCCATTCAATAGAGATCGAACAACGAAATGCTATGGATAGGTTAGTATGCAGCATAAAATATCTCTTATTTATAAGAGGAATAACAATGACCATATCTTGGAGAGGTAGTCCCCAAAATGCTCGTGGTAAGCTTGACGTTTCAACCTATCAGAATGACAGCTTCTTATGTACAAGCTTTGAGCACAAATGGTTGCATGTTCTTTTGTAAAAGAGAGATGAAGCGGCCCAACAGTGGGCGCAAACTGTTGATGTCCTGAGACCCAACAATAAGATTAGCTGGTAATCCTGAGTTTAGCAAGGGGCTTAAGGTCGATATAAGTGATGTGGGTTCCCTCAAATCTTTTTGAAGATCGATCTCCTGTCTGTATAAGAAATCTGCACAATTAACACTCATTAGAGGATCAGAGTTGGGTTCTCCGGTGGTTCCTCCAACAGTCAAGTAAGTATTTGAGCTTGAGTAGAGAAGATACCAATGAACTGAAAATAGTTCTAAGTATTTAGAAGTTGCATACGTGTGGCCTCATGGGGGCTTCCCCCTCCAATTCCCCCAGTTAGTAGGCAATTAGCCCTTACATATACCAATCTGAGAGGGGTAAATATGAAACTGTGACCGAGTCCAGGTAGGCAGCTGACTTGGCAGATAACTAATAAGTGTCAGTTGTGGGTGGCATGAGTCATCCAGGTGGTTAGTGCAAAACGATAGCATGAAGACTATTAGGATTGAAGTAATGATGATCTTTCACCGTGCATTTAATGTGATGGTAACTGGCTGTTGGCGAGGGGGTTTGAGGATACACCGCCTCTCTAGTCGTCCGGTGGAGGTCTGACTAATACCGCCTTTTTACTTTACCTCGAGAGTTGTCGGCTAAGATAGTGGGCTGAGTGTGGAGGCTTGTGGCTCGATTTTATAGGTAAGTCGGCAAGTACCGCCTTTCGAGTCGGCCGTGTAAGTTGTCAGTTGAGATAATGGGCCGAGTGTGGAGGTTTGTGGGCTCGATCTGATAGGTAGGTGGACAAGTACCACCTTTCGATTCGGCCATGTAAGTTGTCAACCCAGCTCTGAGTGAATGAGGGTGATCGACTCGATTGATGAGGTCGAGTAGAAGCTGGTCTCAACCCGGCCTACCTTGGGGGGGGGGGGGGGTTGAGTGTCCAATCTACCCGAGTTGCCCCTAGCGAGGGTTAGCTAGCGTGATTGATTAATGCTGATACGTGATACGTGTCGACTCCAAGAGGAGAATTAACACTTAGGTTAATTGATGTCATAACAAATAGAAATTAAAAGTTTTGACAAGACAATCATTTTTTATACGTAGCATAGATATAAACAATTAATATGCCCTAAATGAAGGTCATTATGTCCTCTTACATTCTTGATTGGAATGTTGTTGATATGACATATAAGTTACAAATGATGACTTAGATGCATAACATGTCAGCATACCACCAACTATTAGCACAAGCGCATCAAATTGTGTATAAATATATTCGTGGTATATATAGTTCACTACTGAAATATGCTAAAAAGAAACCTATTAATTATTAGCTAATAATTTAAGAAGTTAAGATGTTATTTTTAACAAAAATAAAAAATAAAAAATAAAAAACAAAAAACAAAAAACAAAAAACAAAAACAAAAACAAAATGTTTATAAGTTCAGAAGTAGTTCTTTTACACAAGTATTCATCTTATTAGATTCTAATATTAGAAACAATTTTCTTATCTGACTCGTTTAAAAAGATTAGCAGATTTTCTCTACTACTTATTGCTTAAATTTCAATCTCCGTTGGATTCTTTCTGAAAAAAGTTTTATGAAGTTACAAAAAATAAAAAATTTTAAAAAAATAATAAAGGTTCATGAAGTTACAAAAAGTACAAAGTAAAAAGTAAAAAAAAAAAATAAAAAAAAATAATAATAATAATAAAGGTTCATGAAGTTACAAAAAGTAAAAAGTAAAGAGTAAAAAATTTAAAATAAAAGTTTTATGAAGTCACAAAAAATTTAAAAATTAAACAAAAAAAGTTTGGGGTGCTCAGAAATTGTGCTTTTAATCCAATGGAAATTGGTTGATAGTGATGGAACCCCCCAATCACTACAGCACTTTTCTTCACTGCTTCCTCAGCGTTCGAACTCTAGACCTCAGACTCGAGCAAGGTCTAGCCAACTGCGCTAATGCATTTCTGTTGTTGAAACTTCCACTTAGCTTTATAATCAACATTAATTCTACTACTAATTCCACAAATTCCTCTTCACTTTAATTAGAAGGGGTTTTCACCTACAACCCCCCCCCCACCCCAACATCAACAGCAACAACAACCAAAAATTAAATAATAAATAAATAAATAAGAAGAAAAAAGCGAAACTCTTTTCGATCCCACCACGACAATGGAAGGTTGTTCACTTGCTCTCTAAAGTATCACCATTAAATCTAACCTGACTTGTATCAATCATGTGAAGGAAAACACCAAAATACCCCCTAATCCTTATAATTTAATGGAAATAATAAAAATAATAAAATAGTTATTTTTTGAGAGCCGGCAGATGTTTTCTTCTTTTGTGGTCACGTGCTTAGACTTGAAAACGTCATTTTGGGAGGTTAAGTGAAGTCAGGGAATTTTAGGAGAGTTATGTGCAAAAATCCTCAAAGTTTTGAGGGGTTTTGTGTAATTATCTCAAAAATGGCCAAACTCAAGGGGTTTTTGTAAAATTTGCCTACTTCTAACTTACGATCTTATTCAAAATGAAATATGTTTTTTTTTAAATCGGATATTATATACGATAATATTTCTTTATATATTCATATTTTAAACTTACGATCTTCATATATTCATATTTCTTTATATGTTCTGGTGGATGGAATGCTGCACTTAAGCTAACAACGGCTTTAGTACATAAACCTATTCACAGGTGCAACAGTGTCTAATTAAGTATTATCAGTTGTTTCATATGTGGTTTGTATGTAATGACTCTTTTGTAGTATGCTGGTTTGATTCAATTACTCTATAGAAAGTTTAATTTCTCCTTACTATATGTATGATCGGCTTTGGTTCTTTCTTATATCCATGTCAACGTATGAATGACGGTAAGGCCCTCTCTTTACCTTCATGGATGTTTGAAAGAAAAAGATCATATATCCCTAGTTAAAGAAATTACTTTTTCTATCTACTAATTTCAACGGATATAGTTTGTATCCTACTTTTGTAAAAATACTTTTGTTTTAATTGTGAAAACGGCGAAGGAATTGTGAAAAACGTGAAGAATAACCCAAAACAGACTCTACCACACCCTGGTGTGGTGTCTGCCATGGGTGTGGTAGAATCTGTTCTGCACCACACCCTTTGCCACACCCATGATGCAGGGTGTGGCAGAATCTGTCCTGCACCACACCCTCTGCCACACCCATGGTGCAGGGTGTGGCAGACTCGTTTTTAGAATCCTCCTTTGTTTGGGAATCCTCCTTTGTTTGGGATTGTGTTTTATTATAAATAGGACCACGTTTTTTAGGGTTTAAAAAGGAGAGAAAAGGAGAGAATTAGCATTGTTTTGAGCAATTTGAGAGGGAGATATTGTGAGGGAGTTGAGAGCTTTGGTTAGGGTTATATTTGAGTGATTTTGTGAGTTGTAACCCATTGTATTTCTCCTCCATATAGTGAAATCTCCCCATCCTCTCCCCGTGGACGTAGGCAATTGCCGAACCACATATATCTCTGTGTTTGGTTTGATTTGTCGTAATTGGCTTGGTTTGTGCAAGTGTGTGGCTTTCTTCTTCCGTGATCTCAAGTTCGTTGTGTGTGCGTGCAACGCTTCCGTATAGGCGCGCGACAAGTGGTATCAGAGCTCAGATTTCAGATCTGGGTTTTGGATTAGGTGGAGGAAGATTCAGTTGGAAGCCTGGTTCTTGGAGTTCTAAGCTTTGGTGGAGTTAGGGTTTGAAGTTACCGTTGAAGATCTCGCTTTCCTCGTGTGGTTAGGAGTTCTATTTGGAATCCAATCTAGGGTTCAGTTGGGTAATTTCTTATTCTTTTCAAAGTTTGGATCTTTCTCTACAATTTGGAATTTGTGATTATGGGTGAAGAAGTTGGTGAAAATAGCAAGATGATAGGCACAGTTCAAGTGGGTTTTCAGAACACTAAGATTAGTGTAGTGAAATATGACGGCAAGATCAATTTTGGTTTGTGGATGAGCGACGTACAGGATGCGCTCAATGCTCAAAATCTGGAGGAGACCATCATGGTCGACGTGAGGCCACCTAAATATGAAGAGGCGATATGGGAAAAGATGAATCGAAATGTTTGCGGGGTGATCAGGTCTTGTTTGGAACAGGAGCTGAAATACGATGTGATTGGGGTGACGTCTGCGATGAAGATGTGGGAAATTCTCAACAACAAGTATCTCACGAAGAGTGTTGAGAACATGTTACACTTGCTGCGAAGATTATTCAGATTCCAGATGTCCCGAGGCACCTCACTTGCGGCTCATGTGAACAACTATACTAAGTTGTTGTCGGACTTGACGAACGTGGATGAGAAGATCACAGATGAGTACAAGGCTATTATTCTTTTGGGCTCCTTATTGGATGAGGAGTATGATACCTTCGTGCTTATGTTGCTGAACGTGAGATCTTCTATCACTTATAGTGAAGTGACTAACGCACTGACGAACTACGATTTGAGGAGGAAGGATAAGGAGACTTCCCGCGCTAGTACTTCAGGAGAGGCCTTGTCGACGAGAGGTAGAAGCTCATATCAGAAATGTGGAAATAGAGGGAGGTCAAAGTCAAGAGGTCGTCACCAGCTTGGAAAGAACCAATGTGCATTCTGCAAGGAGCTGGGACATTGGAAGAGAGATTGCCCGAAAGTCAAAGAAAAGGAGAATAGCAAGAATAAGGGCCCGAAGGCCAATGAGGTGAATGTTGCTAGCGACAATGATTCTGATGATTCGGCTTTTCTCTTTTGATTACTCCGGAGGTGAACCATTTGGATGCATCAGAGTGGATGCTTGATTCTGGCGCTACTTATCATGTGACTCCTAGGCGAGATTGGTTCTCATCATTTGAGAGACTCGATGGGGGTGTTGTGGTCATGGGAAATGATCAATCCTGTGGCGTTCGTGGGATAGGTACTGTGAGGATTCGGATGCACGATGGAGTAGTCCATGTGTTGAAGGAGTTGAGATTCGTTCCTCAACTTAAGAAGAATCTTATCTCAGTTGGGGATTTGGAGGCGAAGGGATTCAGGGTGACCTTTGAGGATGCTGTAGCGAAGGTTACTAAGGGATCTTTGGTGGTGATGAAGGGAGTCCGCAGTCATAATCTATACTATCTGAAGGGAAGCACCGAGATTGGCCAGGTTGCTTCGGCGATTTCAGAGGTGGACATGAGCAGACTTTGGCATTACAGGCTAGGACATACAGGTGAAAAGTCATTGCAGGCATTGTGCAAGCAAGGGCTTTTGAAGGGAGCCAAGAGTGGTAAAGTGGAATTCTGTGAGCACTGTGTACTTGGCAAGAAGACAAAGGTGAAGTTCGGGACGGCCATTCATAGGACGAAGGGCATCTTGGACTACGTGCACACAGATGTTTGGGGTCCCACCAAGACGGCATCACTTGGTGGTCGACATTGGTTCGTCACGTTCGTTGATAACTATTCTAGGCGATGTTGGGTGTACACCATGAAGCATAAGAGTGAAGTCCTAGATTTGTTTGTGGAGTAGAAGAAGAGGCTGAAACTACAGACTGGGAGAAAGATCAAGACGTTGTGATCCGACAATGGCGGCGAGTATACTTCAGACCCCTTTCAGCAGCTATGTCGAGACGAGGTCATAGAGAGGCACTTCACAGTTAGTCATACACCGCAGCAGAATGGGGTGGCAGAGAGGTTAAATCGGTCTTTGCTGGAGAAGATTCGATGTTTATTGGCGCATAGTGGTTTGGAGAAGATCTTTTTGGCTGAGGCACTTTCTTATGCGAGCCACCTCATTAATAGGCTGCCTTCATCTGCGATTGAGGGGAAGACCCCTATGGAGATGTGGTCGGGAGAGACAGCACATGACTATGACCAGCTTAAGGTATTTGGTTGCCCTGCATATTATCATGTTAGAACTGATAAGTTGGAACCTCGAGCTAGGAATGCCATATTTGTAGGATTCAAGCATGGTGTCAAGGGATACAAGCTTTGGGATCTAGTTGATAGGAAGATTGTGCTGAGTAGGAACGTCACATTCGATGAGGCTTCTATCTTGAAGCTTCCCAGCTCTCATCAGGTGGAGAGCGACCCGACAGAGGAGATTTCGCAGGTGGTGGAGATTGATGCAGCTCCACAGAGTCCAGATAGTGCAGTATCCATTAGAGTGTCGACTGAGGTGACGCCAGGTGAGCACGACGGTGATGCGGAGGATACGGGTACTCATGAGAAGGATCAGGGACCGACGGCTCAGGTTCAGGATTCTATTGCGGTTCGGAGACAGAGGAGAGACATACGGGTGCCAGCACGGTATGCCGACTCAGTTGCATATGCACTTCCGGTGGAGAGTATCGATGAGATGGTGCCTACTACTTTCAGAGAGGTCGAGCAGAGTTCGGAGGCTGATTCGTGGCAGGTGGCTATGCAGGAGGAGATGGAGTCTCTTCACAAGAACGATACATGGGAGCTTGTTGAGCTTCCAAAGGGGCGGAAGGCGATTGGGTGCAAGTGGGTGTACACGAAGAAGGAGGGCATTGAGGGCACTCCAGTGAGGTTCAAGGCTAGGTTGGTTGCGAAGGGCTATGCACAGGAGGAATGTATTGACTACAATGAGGTTTTCTCTCCTGTGGTGAAGCATTCGTCGATTCGGATTTTGCTAGCTTTGGTGGCACAGTATGGTTTGGAGTTAGATCAGCTAGATGTGAAGACAGCATTTCTTCATGGTGATCTTAATGAAGAAATATATATGACTCAGCCATTGGGATTCCGAGCTGCAGGGAAAGATAAGTTGGTTTGCAGGCTAAAGAAATCGCTATACGGTTTGAAGCAGTCTCCTCGACAGTGGTATAGGCGATTCGATGGTTTTATGCTTGGTCATTCGTACACTCGGAGCCAGTTTGATCCTTGTGTGTAATTTCGCAAGTTGAGAGGAGGTGCGTACATTTATTTGTTGCTTTATGTCGATGACATGTTGGTTGCTTCTAGTTCCAGGTCAGCTATAGATGATTTGAAAGTTCAGCTTTCAAATGAGTTTGAGATGAAGGACTTGGGCGAGGCAAACCGTATTTTAGGGATGGAGATCGGCATAGACAAGAAGAAGGGCAAGATTTGTTTGACACAGGTGGCTTATTTGAAGAAGGTTCTACAGCGATTCCATGTTAGCATGGATACGAAGCCAGTTGGTGTACCGTTGGGAGCCCATTTGAAGCTTTCAGCTGTCCTTTCACCGAAGTCAGTTGAAGACCATGAGTTGATGTCGAATACTCCATATGCGAGCGCAGTTAGGAGCTTAATGTATGCGATGGTATGTACGAGGCCAAATTTATCACAGGCGGTGAGCATGGTGTCGAGATACATGCACGATCCAGGAGTGGGTCATTGGGACGCCGTGAGATGGATTTTGAGGTACATTAAAGGTACGCTCAATGTTGGTTTGGTTTATGAGCGGGACACTACAGGTGGGCAGCTATGCATTGGCTATGTTGATTCGGATTATGCCGGGGATTTGGATAAGCGTCGGTCTACTACGGGATATGTGTTTACTTTGACCCGTGCGCCGGTGTGTTGGAGATGTACCTTACAGTCTACGGTGGCTTTGTCTACGACGGAGGCAGAGTATATGGCGGTTACGGAGGCTGTGAAGGAGGCTATTTGGCTTCGAGGACTTTTGGAGGAACTTGGTATATCGCAGCGGTCCGTCACCATTCATTGTGATAGCATGAGTGCTATCTATTTGGCGAAGAATTAGGTTTTTCATGCGAGGACGAAGCACATTGACGTTCGTTATCACTTCGTTCGGGATGTTCTTGAAGATGGCGATGTGGAGATTGTGAAAGTCCACACAAAGGATAATCCGGCGGATATGCTCACTAAGGTGGTTCCGAGCAACAAGTTTGATCATTGTCAAAACTTGTTACACATTCGTGATTGTTGAGGCCGTTGACGGCCATTTGGATGAACTACGGGCGGCTTGATCCCTTGGGAGAGGGGGTACGTAGGAAACCACATTGGTGCAGCTGAGTTTAGAGAGACGACACATTGGTGCTCATGTTGGTGTCGGCTCAGTGATGGGAACACTTCGCCGAGGTGGAGAATTGTGAAAACGGCGAAGGAATTGTGAAAAACGTGAAGAATAACCCAAAACAGACTCTACCACACCCTGGTGTGGTGTCTGCCATGGGTGTGGTAGAATCTGTTCTGCACCACACCCTCTGCCACACCCATGGTGCAGGGTGTGGCAGAATCTGTCCTGCACCACATCCTCTACCACACCCATGGTGCAGGGTGTGGCAGACTCGTTTTTAGAATCCTCCTTTGTTTGGGAATCCTTCTTTGTTTGGGATTGTGTTTTATTATAAATAGGACCACGTTTTTTAGGGTTTAAAAAGGAGAGAAAAGGAGAGAATTAGCATTGTTTTGAGCAATTTGAGAGGGAGATATTGTGAGGGAGTTGAGAGCTTTGGTTATGGTTATATTTGAGTGATTTTGTGAGTTGTAACCCGTTGTATTTCTCCTCCATATAGTGAAATCTCCCCATCCTCTCCCCGTG
>BQKN01064891.1:127323-165107 GCA_022839385.1 Asparagus kiusianus | reverse complement strand
GAAGGCAGCGTGGGTGGCTGGGGATCGCCGGCGACGGGGGCTGCTAGGGGTCTCGGATCAGAGAACAGGGGAAGGAGCTCGACTTAAGTTGGCGGTGAGCTGTGGTCGGCTAGCATCGAGTCGACAGATTTGTGCGGGGAAGTGGCTCAGGGCGGCAAGGGAGGCAGCGGACAGTGCTGGACGCTCGGCGTGGTCGGGATTTCGGCAGAGGCCTGGTGGTGGAGGCGTGGGTTGTGATGATGGCGGATCTGAGGCATGAGGGTGAGGGCGGTGATGGGTTTGAGCGGCTGTTAGGGGCGGTGGTGCTGGTTGAGGGTTTGCTCGGAGTTAGGCTAAGGGGAGGGTCTGGAGGCGGTGGGCGAAAACGATGGAGGACAAGGGCGGCCGACGGGGGAGAGAAGAAGGAGAGAGATGTTGATGACGGCTGCCTCTCGTGAACAGGGGATACGTAGGTTATTTATAGGTTAATATTAGGGTTTTGGAAAACAAAAATTAATTAAAATAATTAATTATTGGTATTTAAAAATCAAAATAATTACAAAATATTTATCTATAATTAAAAATGTACATGTTGTGCTAATACAACTATTGATATGAAATAGTCGAAATATACACATGTTATACAATTAAACGAGAATAATTAATAATAAAAATATATTTACTTACATTTAAAATAAAATAATTATGGGATAATTATATACACAGTAAAACGTACCAGTTATATTAATACGGTAGATAATACGCAATAGTAAAAATAATACAATTATTTGTACAAAATAATTTGTAATAATAATACAACGTATTATAAGAATTAATGCTTAATAGTAAAAATAATACAACATATTATTTAAAATGATACGTAATAGTATGTATAACTCAACAGATTAATTTTAGAAATTCTTTACTGAACTAAATTAATTTATAAATATTAAAATTATTTAAATAAATATAAAACTTAGAGTTTAAATCATAGAATAATTATAGAAATTCGAGAAAATATAAATACTCTTTTAAAAATTATAATTAAATATTTTAAAATACTAGAAAATTATTTTAACTAGGATTAAAATTCACGGTCATTACATTGCCTATATAATGTGTCTAAAGTATCCAATAATACATCTTGCAACAGCTTGATTAAGTCCAAGAAAATGGATCTGGTGTAAAAAAATTTCCATTGCTTTAGGGGGTGTTTGGTTGCATGTTTTTTGAAAAATATTTTCTCAAAAGTACTAACGCATGGCATTTCTGTAATTAAATATTTTCTATAGATTTTCGTAAACTGTGTTTGGTTCAAAAAAATTTTATAGAAATATTTTCTATAAAGTATAGAAAAGTACCAAATTTTATAGAAATCGATTTCCTTCTAAAATGGGCGAAAATCTCCTGGAAATCTGACGCATTTATTATTTATAAATAATAAAACTCATTGACACTTTTCTATAAAGTTCTCACTTTTCTATAAAGTTGGGGGTGTTTGGTTACATTTCTATAAATTATAGGAAATGTTGCTATTTTCCCAAAAGTTATGAGTCCTTTTCTTGTTTTGAACTAAACAAGCAAAATACAAAAAACAAGTAAATTTGTACTTTTTAACTTCTCAAAACTTTTCCTATAATTTTTTTAAGAAATACAAGGAAATCATATTTTGGATGGAAAATATTTCTTATAATTTATAGAAATGCAACCAAACACCCCCTTAATGTTAACAAGTGACCTAAATTAATGCTCCGACACAATTTTCGCTTCAGTTTCCACGTCATTTATATCGAGTTTCCATATTTCCCAATTTTTGATGACCCTATTTCCCCAATTTTTGCTCTGTTCAAATCACGATATTGCTTTCATTACTATGGATAGTTAGTTATATATTAAAACAAAAGTCATAGCCATATTGTATCCTCCAAAAGAAAATAAGTTCAAAGCTAAACTTTTCTTTATCTTCTGTTTATCTTTTTTCCTCCTGATAAACTTTTTTTTGGTCTTCTGCTTATCTTACATACAAAAAAATAAGGAGATAAATAGTAATAGAGATGACACCTTTCATGAAAGTACCAAGATGAACAAAGACTATTCCAGAATTGACTTGAATCAGGCTCATGCCTTCTTATTGCAGAACCTAGAAATCTTTAAAGATTATCGCAAGTAAGAAATTAACTTTAACAAATATGAATTTTTTTGAATTATATCAATAGTTGAACTCTAATTTTTTGTATCAATAGACGACATTTGGAGGAGTTATATTTAGAAATAACTGGTTCGTCCGTAAGAAATCAAATTGCTAAAATTCATGAAACATATTTTACCGAGTGGGTCATAGCTGAAGTAAGTTAAAGTGTATTTTATTTTACATTCTTTTTGGGAATAAATAAGGCTAACTATTTAACGCTAATTTGTGTTTATGTGCAACATTAGGTAGAAAGACAAAAATGTGCTGGTTTGCCAGTGTCAGAAGAGATAAGTATTCACTCACATGGACCGCACTACACAGTTAAACAATGCAGCAGATATCGTGTAAATGGGTGTTTATTTCAACGGGTTAGGCTTGAGGAAGAGAGAGTTACTCAAAACATTCTCTTCACAAACCGAAACTAGAAAAATACTTAAAAGCTTTTTAAACAAACTTAAACCAAACTTTAAATCCTTGTTAAACTTTCTTAAAATATTCTCTTAGATTCACTGAAAAATAAGAGCAATGGGGTATTTATAGGAACCCAAAACTTTAGCAAAAACCCTAAGAAAAAGACCAAAAAACCCCAGAAAACACTACTGGAAACTAGCCGTTACTGTGCAACGGCTCTTTCATAAGTCGACTTATGAGTCGACTCATGAGTCGACTTATGAGTTGACTAATGAGTCGGCTTATATAAGTTGACTCAGCAGAAGAAAAATCATAACTCCGCTGCACTTCGTGAGTCGACTAATAAGTCGACTAAATGTGCACAGATCTGAAATGTACAGAAAAACTCAACTTTAAACCATGTTTAAAAATAACAAATAAATTCAAAAAATTATGAAACTTTGGAAGATGATTGTAGACATGATAATAAACATGCTACAAAAATTGGTTTTCAAAAAGGATCTCTCAAATGAGAAATATCATCATTTTGCAAAATAGTCCAAAACATAAAAATGTGAACACATGAATTTTGACAATTTGGCTAAACCATGTTTTAAAACTTTACAAAATAATTTTGTAGCCAAGAAAATAATATTTTCTTAAAATTGCATATACTATGCAAACTTTTCAAAACAATAAATATGATTTCATTGAACTAAATAAAATTGATATTGATGAAATCATATGTAACCATATAAACATGAAACAAAAATGTATTTTTCAATTATATTCAATTGTTTCATATTTAAACTTGAAAAACTAAAACAATAAATATGAAAGATATAATTTCATATTTATATAAACTTGGAAACAAAAACATGTATGTATACATATACCTTTATATACCAAAACTAAATTGTGTATATATATATAACTATGTATATATATATAAAAACAAAGTTTGTGTTGTATATATATATAACTATATATGTACAAGGAAACCAATATAATGTGTGTGTATATATGATTAAGCTTAAAGTACCAACACACATAATATAAACCTAAACTAATGTAACCCAAGCTTGATCTTAATCTTCAAGAAGCTTGACTTGGTACACATTGCGGATGAAGCTAGAACTTGGATCTTCAACTTGAATTGCATAGGCTTCAACCATTATTCCGTCAACCTCCATTTGATATGATCGTTATGACGTAATCCATCCATCCTCCAACTTATTGTTTGTCTATAGTAAATAACAAAACATAAACACTAGACAAATAATATTAGATGTAAATTGTTTGTTAAATCATCATCAAAAAAGAAGGCCAACAGGTCATACCCTGAGCAGGTGCCAAGGTCTTTTGAGTCAAAACTGACGTCTGCACGTAGGTAAATGGCACAAAGAATATCTTATTTTAGAGATAGTGTCTTTAATTTGATACCTTGGGGAATACCATATATGATCTGAACGTAGACATGAGAATGATGCCAGGATTAGTGGCAGAAGTAGGCCGAGTCGATAGAGATCGAACAACAAAATGATATGTATAGGTTAGTACGTAGCATAAAATATCTCTTATTCATAAGAGGAATAACAATGACCATATCTTGGAGAGGTAGTCCCCCAAATGCTCGTGGTAAGCCTGGCGTTTTAGCCTATCAGAATGGTAACTTCTTATCTATAAGCTTTGAGCACAAAGGGTTGCATGTTCTTTTAAAAAAGAGAGATGAACCGGCCCCACAGTGGGTGCCAAACTATTGATGTCCTGAGACCTAACAACAAGATTAGCCGGTAATCCCGAGTTTAGCAAGGGGGCTTAAGGTTAATATAAGTGATGTGGGTTCCCTCATCTTTTTTTGAAGATTGGTCTCTTGTCTGTATAAGAAAGCTGCATTGTAACACTCATTAGAGGACCGGAGTTGGGTTCTCCGGTGGTTCCTCTAACAGTCAAGTCAGTATTTGAGCTTGAGTAGAGAAGATACCAATGAACTGAAAATAGTTCTAAGTATTCAGAAGTTGCATACATGTGGCCCCTGGGGAATTCCCCCTCCAATTCCCCCAATTAGTAGGCAATAAGCCCCTACATATACCAATCTGAGAGGGGTAAATATGTAACCATGGTCAAGTCCAGGCATGCAGTTGACTTGGCAGACAACTAATAAGTGTAACCTGTGGTTGGTATGGGTCATCCAAGTGGTTAGTGCAAAGCGATAGTAGCTGCTTGGTTATGACGGAGCCTGATGAGTCATGAAGACTTTTGGAATTGAAGTAATGATGATCTTTGACTGTTCATTTAATTTGATGGTAACTGGCTGTTAGCGGGAGGAGGGGGGAGGGGGGAGGGGTTGAGGAAACACCGCCTCTCTAGTCATCCGGTGGAGGGCTGACTAATACCGCCTTTTTTCTCGGCCTTGAGTGTTGTCGGCTGAGATAGTGGGCTGAGTGAGGAGGCTTGTGGCTCGATCTGATAGGTAAGTCGGCAAGTAACACCTTTTAAGCCGGCCGTGTAAGTTGTCTGCTGAGATAATAGGCCGAGTGTGGAGGCTTGTGACCTCGATCAGATAGGTAGGTGGGCAAGTATCATCTTTCGAGTCGGCCATGTAAGTTGTCAACCTAGCTCTGAGTGAATGAGGGCGGTCGACTCGATTGATGAGATCGAATAGAAGCTGGTCTCGACTCGGCCTGGGTCGGAGGCGGGGGGGGGGGGGTTAAGTGTCCATGCTACCCGAGTCGCCCCTAGTGAGGGTGAGTTGGCGTGATTGATTTTAATGCTGACACGGGATGCATGTCAAGTCCAGGAGAAGAATTAACACTTAGGTTAATTGATGTCATAACAAATAGAAATCAAAAGTTTTGACAAGACAATCCTCTTTTATATGTAGCATAGGTATAAGCAACTAATATGCCCTAAATGAAGGTCATTATGTCCTCTTACATTCTTGATTGGAATGTTGTTGATATGACATATAAGTTACAAATGATGACTTAGATGCATAACATGTCAACATACCACCAACTATTAGCACAAGCGCATCAAACTGTGTATAAATATATTCGTGGTATACGTAATTCACTACTGAAATATGCTAAAAAGGAACCTATTAATTATTAGCGAATAATTTAAGAAGTTAAGATGTTTTTTTTAACAAAAATAAAAAACAAAAAACAAAAAACAAAAAACAAAAAACAAAAACAAAAACAAAATGTTTATAAGTTCAGAAGTAGTTCTTTTACACAAGTGTTCATCTTATTAGATTCTAATATTAGAAACAGTTTTCTTATCTGACTCGTTTGAAAAGATTAGCAGATTTTCTCCACTACTTATTGCTTAAATTTCAATCTCCGTTGGAGTCTTTCCGAAAAAAAGTTTTATGAAGTTACAAAAAAAATAAAAAAAATTATAATAATAAAGGTTCATGAAGTTACAAAAAGTAAAAAGTAAAAAGAAAAATTTTTAAAAAAAGTTTTATGAAGTTAAAAAAAATTAAAAAAATTAAACAAAAAAAGATTTGAGTTGCTCAGAGATTGTGCTTTTAATCCAATGGAAATTGGTTGATAGTGATGGAACCCCCCAATCACTACAGCACTTTTCTTCACCGCTTCCTCAGCTTTCGAACTCTAGACCTCAGTCTCGAGCAAGGTCTAGCCAACTGCGCTAATGCATTTCTGTTGTTGAAACTTCCACTTAGCTTTATAATCAACATTAATTCTACTACTAATTCCACAAATTCCTCTTCACTTTAATTAGAAGGGGTTTTCACCTACAACCCCCCCCCCACCCCAACATCAACAGCAACAACAACCAAAAATTAAATAATAAATAAATAAATAAGAAGAAAAAAGCGAAACTCTTTTCGATCCCACCACGACAATGGAAGGTTGTTCACTTGCTCTCTAAAGTATCACCATTAAATCTAACCTGACATGTATCAATCATGTGAAGGAAAACACCAAAATACCCCCTAATCCTTATAATTTAATGGAAATAATAAAAAGAATAAAATAGTTATTTTTTGAGAGCCGGCAGATGTCTTCTTCTTCTGTGGTCACGTGCTTAGACTTGATAACGTCATTTTGGGAGGTTAAGTGAAGTCAGAGAATTTTAGGAGAGTTATGTGCAAAATTCCTCAAAGTTTTTAGGGGTTTTGTGTAATTATCTCAAAAATGGCCAAACTCAAGGGGTTTTTGTAAAATTTGCCTACTTCTAACTTACGATCTAATTCAAAATGAAATATGTTTTTTTTTTTAATTCAGATATCTATATACTATAATATTTCTTTATATATTCATATTTTAAACTTACCGATCACTCCAATTTGCGAGTAAAAGAAAAAAGAAATTTAGATTAAGTTTTTGTGTGTATCTTTTTCATGAGGGACCGGTTAAATTTTTCCCCCTGACACTCTAATCACAATGCAAATACCAACTGCACACAAGTGAAAGTGTTGTTAGCAAAAAGTGCTGCCCCATGCACAGTTGTAGTTATACTGGGTTCAATTATAATTCTCTAACTTTTAGTCATATAATTGCAATTGCATGTGCTTTTGGGGTACGAGGTTTTTCTTATATTTTAAAGGGAAAAATGTTTTAAGGTCCCAAAATATTAAATGGGATGTGACTAGGCTTCCCTTTTTTTTTGGGTGTCAAAGCCCCAAATACAAGAAACATTTGTGTTTCAGCCCCTTTTTCCTTTTCCAAGATAACACAGTGAGCCATTAATTAGGAATACCTAAAATACCCTCAACTCCTTCCCCTTCCTCTCAAGACCTTTCTGGCTTCTCTCCCTCTCATCTCTTCTCACGCTCAAACCTCCGTGAAATTGGGCAGAGGCGACAACGAGAAGAAGCCGCCATCGTCGGTGAACGTGTGAGGACGAGGGAGATTTTGAGTACTTACTGTGAATTAATAATAGTAAATGGATTTTTTTGCAGTTTATGTGAATCGATTATGCCATCTGATCCTTTTTTTTTCAATTTGCCCTTATTTTAAGGACATTCTTGCTGTAAAATAAAGTGAGAATCTGACAGAACTTTCTTGCTGTAAAATAAAGTGAGAATCTGACAGAACTATGCTCGTATGCATATGCAGATATCCTTGATCATGACCTCAAAGAATTATAGCAACACAACATATTTATTGGTGATCTTATGTTGCCAACTAAGTCTTGGCATTTCATAAGTAAAATGACTATCTTTGATGTGCAGGCATATGCATGTGAAATTGATGAGCACAAGAAAACTTTGCTTCTTGTTAATAAGGCTGATCTTTTGCCATTAACTGTGAGGTAAGTGGTAATAATCATCTTTCAACTTTCTTAAAATTGCTGTTTGAAACAAATTAATACTAAAACTTCAGACAAAATTGGGCAAACTACTTCGATGCTTATGGAATTCTCTTTCTATTTTGGTCTGCTAAAGCTGCCTCCACTTCAAAGACATTGGGCTGATGCCTCGGGCGACATTCGAGTCCACCTCGAGGAGGAGGACGTTGTAGTAGGTTGATGTTTGGAAGAAAATTGGCAACAAGACCATTGAGTGCTTCTTTTAGTTGCTTTTTGTGATTTGCATGTCAAAAGTGTCGTGATTGCCATAGATGATGATGATGATGGATTGATTGAATGGTGTTCAATGTTGTTTCTGATTGTTGTAATAGAAATGCCGTGATAGAAATGGGGGTTCAAGGTGTAGCAGATTGAGTAACAGTGTCAATTTTCTTCATAACGGTTACATGTTAACTCTTACTATCGTGTGTTAAATATCATAGCTATATGTTAACTTTTACTAGAACATGTTAACTATAATAATTATATGTTGACTTTTAACTGAACGTGTTAACTTTCCTCCTAGTATGTTAACTTTTCATACTGTATGTTAGCTTTCGCTGCTTTATGTTAACTTTCATCCAAACCTGTTAACTTTCACTGCTTTATTTTCGTAGAAGTGTTTAAAAAACCTGTTAACTGAACGTGTTAACATGTTAACTTTCAACTGAACATGTTAACGTTTACCATAATTGGGGATTTCTTCTTCAATCATCTCGGAGCTCTTTGGCTTGGCTAATAACCGATTACTCGGTTCAAATCAACTCTTTCATAAGAGTTATAACTCGTCTAGAGTTCTCGAACTCGGTAAGAGTTTTTTCATACTTGCCACGCAAGTTTTCCTCAGTTAGAACTTTCAGATTAAAAAAAATAGAACTCTCTATATAAACAACAGCTTGCATATGAATCTCCATACAACCACTATTTTGGGCGCCTCTCAAATTTATATATCAATGATAAATCATCGTGAGAGACTTTTAGTCATTCAAACACATCGAATTTTAGTTCAAAAAAACTTGTTATGAAGAAGCTAACATATTATTATGAAAGTTAACATGTAATAGTGAAAGTTAACATACTATGATGAAAGTTAACATGTTTAGCTGAAAATTAACATGTTACAAGGAGAGTTAACATTTAATGATGAAAGTTGACATAATTTATGAAGAAAGTTAATATATCATCTGGGAACGACTACATTAATTGTATGTAGTATCAAAACTCCATTGCATCAAGCCGCTTATATTTGAAAACCAACATGTTCAGTTGAAGAAGAAATCCCCAATTATGGTGAACGTTAATATGTTCAGTTGAAAGTTAACATGCTATGATAAACGTTAACATATTCAGTTGAAAGTTAATATGTTACGAAGAAAGTTAACATATTATGGTGAAAGTTAACATGTAATAGTGAATGTTAACATATTATGATAAAAGTTAACATGTTATAAAGAAAGTTAACATATTATTATGTAAGTTAACATGTTACTGTTTACATTATTTGTCATCCACATCAGAAAATACAATAAGAACAATAAAGGTCAAACTTGCTACATTGTTTGTCATCCACATCGACTGTTTACACAACTAAACTAAATATACACAATACAGACATGCACACAAGTTTTGGTTCAACCAATCAATTTTTAGAACAACTTTCTCTCATCCTTATCAAATGTCTCTGCTTGATTCTTCTGTTGTCATCCTTCTATTAGAAGTTCAGCTACTAGCCTCCCACAAATGACATCAGATTCAGCATCGGGAGTAGTTACTTGATTCGTATCCACCCCAATCGGTTATAGCCTTCACATATAAGGGAAAGAAAATTCCACAATCAAAACTGTATCATATAAAGTAACAAACTAGTTAGATATATGATGCCGGATAAAATAAAAAAGATCAAATTTGTGAAATATTAACATTTCAGACTGTTGCTCGCAAGGGACGGCTTTAACATACGATCAAACATGCGTGACAAGAGAGATGACAGAATATGAAGATCATGTAAAAGGATTTCTGAAACTAGTTTCATAATATAAAGATTTGGGGAACAAATTTCAGAATATGAAGATTTGGCGAACTAATGGCGAAACACCCTACAAATATTTGATCCCTCTATCTAACTTCTAATACCAATCAACCTCATTTTCTCCTTCAAACGTTGCAAGAATTATCATCTTATCAAATCGTGCCCCCAACGAGAGCCCCCTTCAACTTTTCAAGAGTGCTCACCCAAGTTACAAGTCATCAAGAATTTACAACTCACCCAAAAATATCAATCGTACAATCAAATTTCGACCCTTGATTTTCTTCCTTCTTCTCTTAGATATCTCGATTTCTATCAAGTAACCCGACAAATATAGAAGTGAAATTCTCTTAAAGGAAGAAAGGGGAAGTTTCAATTTCAAAATTAAAACGATACAAACCCAACCGTGATAGATTCAAACTCACCAGGACGACAGAGACAATAGAACTTCTCATCCTCTGCTCAAGGAAACAAAAACAAAGCACACATCTTTATTAGAAATCTCTCAGAAGTAAAAAAATTTCCCAAAATCAGAAAAAGAAAATGTAACGAATCGAATCCATAAAAAATTTACCGATGGTGAGAGCTTTGACAAGGGCAGTCCATCGGCCCTTGTAATCCCTAAAGATGTCTTCGAGTGTGCAAGGGCGGAAGTCGATGCCACGTGCTTCCATTTCCTGCCTCGGGGATTAGGCTTTCTTAGTCGCCAATGTTTTTTTTTGAAAATCCCAGAATGCTCGGAGGATGAAGAAAAGGGTTTTAGAGGGAGAAATAGAGGGAGCTTATTAGGTGATACCTTCGGTTTTAGAGGAGGTTGAGGAAGAGTAGATCGGCTTCGGTGTCGGTGGCCGCGGTCAGCTCCGAGGCGGCAGGAGGTATCAGTGATTGTGGAGGAGGATGGGATCCAGAGCGCCATCGAAGCAAATTTTCCTCCCTCATCCGCACACGTTCACCGACGGTGGCAGCTTCTTCTCGTTGTCGCCTCTGCCCAATTTCACGGAGGTTTGAGCGTGAGAAGAGATGAGAGGGAGAGAAGCCAGAAAGGTCTTGAGAGGAAGGGGAAGGAGTTGAGGGTATTTTAGGTATTCCTAATTAATGGCTCACTGTGTTATCTTGGAAAAGGAAAAAGGGGCTGAAACACAAGTGTTTCTTGTATTTACGACTGGAAAATGCAACTAGAGTCCTTTTTCAGTTAAATCGCTAGTTGCTATTAAAAAAATAACCGACTGATTCAAAATGTCTTAATTGTGTATAACTATAGTTGCAATGAACCAAACATCCTCTTAATCTTTAAGTTTTTCCTCCCTAGAAATCACCTTAAAAATAGCATATTATACATAAATTGCCTTTCAATATTAATTTATATAAACCACATTTAAAATGAGTTTTTGTTGCAATTAACCACTTCCTAGTTAAATTTTTACTAAAAATAAAAAATGATCTTTCATCACGATCAAAATACATCACTTGTCAAAAGATGAGTTACATATTAATAAAACGAGTTACATGCCTTTAAGGTGAGTTTTTTTAGGGCATTTTTAAGTTGTCAAAAGAGGGGGAAAAAATTAACTTGAAGGTGGTTGACCGTAAAAAGCATTTTATATATAAATTGACATTGAAAGGCTGTTCCTGCATAATTAGGTGGTTTATAGGAAAAAGCCCCACATAATGTTTATCGACTCGGGTCAACTTGGGTTGCCCCTTGCCACGTGGAATATTCTATGTTGATCACCGTCACGCATGTGACTCGTTTCGATGAAGTTTTTAAGCCGGCAAGAAAATGGACCAACCGCAATGCTGTGATCATACATGATCTTGATAAACTACCTGATCTGCATGTGCTACGTGCATTGCAGATAATATTTTCTTTCATAATAAGATAGTTTCATCATCTAACATTATGGCTACACCTGTGATCGAACCTCGCATCCACTGACATTATGTCGACGGGGTTAGGGCAGTAGTTGGTTTGTTTAGAAACTTAATTACGTTATACGCTGAAGTGATCTATTTAGCCCTCGAATTCTTAGTTATGGTCCCAATTAGGCAATTACATAATGATAATAGTCTTCTTTGCAATCTTTGTAAACTTTACGGTGGCGGTTCTCTGAATATTTCTTTTATTCTATACTAAATCTTTCTCGACTTTGGGGTGTTTTACAAAGTCCCCCGTGCTTTCAAAAATTTCCATGGGATCTCTTAAGAGTGCTAATGGATCAACAAGTTTTGCAAACAAAACAATGACTGACAAGTTGGTGGCAACATTAACATCATTAGGGATCGAGTCCACTGAAAAATTATGTGAAATACCTTAAGGGTGTGTTTGGGAACTTGGATTTGGGCCTGGATTTAAAATGAAGGGTATTTCAAATCCAAATATCTAGTTTGGGTTTTGATTTGGGCCTAGATTTTAAATCAATTGATTTAACAAAGAGGAATTTGAAAGCCCAAAACAAGTGATTTCAAATTCCACCCCACCCTTTGTCATTTATCAAATACCGACCCGATCCTCTCTTTCTTTTCAAGTCGTGATCCCCTCTCTCCCTGGTTTCGATCTCTCTCTCCCCCTACCCTCGCTGCCGCATCCCCCCAGCCGCTACCTCTCCCCCTCTCCCCCTGCCTCTCTCTCTGGTTTCAAGTCCCGATCCTCTCTCTCTGGTTTCGCTCACAGGTAAAGTCTCTCTCTCCACCTCACACCTCCCCCCGTTGCTGCACTGCCTCTCCTCCTGACCCTTCCCCCTGCCTCTCCCCTTACAGTCGAAACCCTGGATCTGATCTAGGGTTTATATAGTGTTATGCTTTTGATGTTTTGAGTTCATATGAATGTTGAAATCAGCTGATTTTGATGAAAACGATTGGAATTTATGCACGTTCTTAAGTTCACATATGAATTCCTACGTGAGTTTTGAGTATGATCACTGTCTCGCTTTTGCAATTTGTAAGCTTAATGATACGAGTTGTCGTGCGAGCACATTTGATCGCGGAATTATCAAAGGTGAGTTGAGGAGAAAACAATAAGAACACAAGAATAACTCAGGTTTTGGGCGAAGAAAAATACCTTCTCTAGATTATGAGTATGCAATTTACAATCTCTCACAATCTCACTCTAGAATTAAAGAACAAGCTCTTCAAATCTTAATTACAATTTAATCTCTCTTGATTAAACTCTCTGATTGTTTTAAACCCTAAAACAATCCCTTATGTAGGTGTACAAACGAGGGTGGCAAAGTGGTAAATAACCAAGCCCAACCAAAACAGAAAAACACGTAATAGAGTCCTTAACGATTCTGGAAAACTCCGATGAGTCGACTCATGAATAGTTATGAGTCGACTCATGACCTCATATGAGTTGACTCATAACTGATGAGTCGATTGGTCAGAAACTTTTGCTAATAGGGCTTGAGTTCTTGAGTCGACTCAAAAATGATGAGTCGACTGGTCAGAAACTTTTGATAAAACGACTGGGTTTCATGAGTTGACTCATGACAAGCATAAGTCGACTCAACCTGATGAGTCGACTCATGTACATGTATGAGTCGACTCACAGGCTGAAATCTGGATACTTTGACTCTTCGATTCTCTGCCTCGTTCCTCGCTCCAACCTACGTTCTCCTGTACTGATTGACACCTCTATTCTCATGCTATCATGAGAATCATATATCCTCAAGCTCCCATGAGGATCGCTAAGTTCCTAAGAGAAGATACACCCGTATTATGGGTCCACCTTTAGGAACTTAAAGTCCCGTTCAAGTTAGAACTTCAGGTGAGGAAACTTGCGAGCTCCTCCTTCCTTGTTGAACCACTTAGCCTTGCTAGGAACCTGACATTGATGTCCAATGAGAAACGACTCATTTGTTCCCCGCCTCGTCGTGATTGTCTTCCGCTCCAATATGCAATCTTCCTTCAGCGGCTCCTCTTTATCAAATCACAAGTCTTCAACATGCGGCAAGATCACCTTGTCATCACCTTCATCATCCAGCAATGGAGGCTTAAACAACTTCAAGTACTCGGCATTGATCACCGAATACATGCCTAAGTAAGGTGGTAAATCGAGCTTGAAAGTGTTGTCGCCAATCTGATCGAGAATTCAAAATGGACCATAACGTATCGGTTTCAACTTCTTCCCTTCTCCCTTTAGCCTCTCCTTACTTAATTTTAGCCACACCATATTGTGCACGCCAAAGTTACAAGGAACCCGATGTTGATCATGCTTTGCCTTGTACTTTGCTTGTGACTTCTTCAATTGTGCTTCAACCGAGGCATGAATATGCGCAATCTTCTCTAGAAATCACTGAGCACGTTGTCTTTCATTCCCCTCCTTGCCATCCGTTGTAGCTTCACTCGAAAACACGAGATCAAACGGACTCAGCGATAAGAATCCATAACAAGTCTCAAACGGTGACTTTCCCGAAGATCCATGAATCGCCCGATTAAAAGCAAACTGTAAATATGGTAAGCTCTCATCCTAAGTCTTGGGATGCCTGGAATTATACCCCCGCAACATGTGCACCATAGTCCGGTTGACTACCTCCGTTTGCCCATTTGTTTGTGGATGAAAGGTCGTGTTCTTCTTCAGTTTAGTGTCCATCAAACTCCACAAAGAATCCCAAAAATGCCCGAGAAACCGGTTGCTCGATCCGAAATAATCGAACTCGACAACCCAAAATGCTTCCATACATGCTTGAAGAACAACTGTACTGCACCCGCTCCCGTCACGGTCTGTAGAACCCCGTATTTTGTTAGAAATATATGTGAATTATTAGTGTATAAATAATTCTATTTGTGATAAATGACTTGAAGTCATAGAGATACTTGGTAACAAGTTGTTAGTCATGTATGAGTGTGGTTTCATAGAGTTTCGTGCATTGGTTTTGGCTGTACATCAAAACATGCACAAAATCTGGATTTAGTGTCTGCTCAGTCGACTCATGAGTCGACTAATGAGTCGACTGATAAGTCGACCAATGAGTCGACTGACGGGCTGATTTCGGGTTTTTCTTTTAGTTGCGGGTCTGTTCAGTTTTATATCGGGTTTGACCGCTCATATATTATCTCTCCTACCTGAAACCAACCCGAAAACCCATCAGTTATCAAAGAAACCCTAGCCTCTCTCTCTCCTCAAAACCCTAGTTCATCAGTTATCAAAGAAACCCTAGCCTCTCTCTCCCCTCCTACCCGAAACCAACCCGAAAACCCATCAGTTATCAAAGAAACCCTAGCCTCTCTCTCCCCTCAAAACCCTAGTTCGTTTTTGGCGATTTTTGGGGGATTTTTTTCGGAGGATTTCAGCGGGATTTGTCAAGGTGCATCATAGAAGATATTTTTCTCTCGGATTCAGGAGTTAGTCAGCATACCAGAGGCGAGTAACATCTCACCCAACCCTACACCCATTGTTTGTATGATTTTATTTGGTTTTATTTTGTTTTTATTGAGCCTAAATCACTATTTGTGTATATAAATAGATCTTTATAGCACATGATGCAGAAATCAAATATTTTCAGTTTATAAAAGCTCACAAACGAATTTGTAAATTAAGATCCAGATTTGGAATTTGTTTAAATATGAGTTTTATTGTGATTTATTGTTTTTAATACGTTTTTAAACTTGAAGAAATATGTTTAGGGTTTTGTGTAAGAAATCACATGTGAATCTTGCATTTCAGTTTGTACACTTATTATAGATTTATTCGCATGCTGTTGAAAAAGATGAAAAGATCATGTTAGTTTAAAAATATTTGCAAATAATCACTTTTATGCGAAACTGGTTCTTGACCTGCTCAGTCGACCTGTCAGTCGACTTATCAGTTGACTGATGAGTCGACTAATGAGTCGACTGACGGGAGTTTATTCTTTCTGCTTTCTTCTTGATGTTTGTCAAGTCGACTAATGAGTCGACCGATGATCCCAGTCAACTCATGAGTTGACTGACGAGGAAACTTCTAGTTTTTTCCTCGTTTTGGATCTGTTTGGGTTGTCTCGTTTTAACCGAAACTATTTTGGCATGTTACTGTTACTGTGTACATCTATATGAGCGAGGAGTCGCCTCGGATACCTGCCTTTAAATTTCATGTTTATAGCACGTATCATTATATGTGAGATGTCATGCAGACACGAGATTAGGTTTGCGCACCGAGACATGTGAGATTAGTGAATATGCACCTGTTCATAACTCATCTAGTCCATGTGTTGGGCAATTATGATATGTAGTCCATGTGTTGGATACTTATCACTTTCAGTCCATGTGTTGGACCGTTTACATATGCAGTCCATGTGTTGGACATCCACTACATCAGTTTAGACCTTGAGAGTTAACACCTATACTTGCATAGGCTGGACACGACATTTATATGAGTTGTGACACGACACTGTAATTAAGTCTGAGATGAGTCTGCCTTCTTTTATTAATGTTCTTGTATTTATTAGATTTTGGCTTTGGTATTTAGGGATTTATAATTTGAGCTACATGGTATATACATGAGGGTTTCCTTGTTTGGATTATTTCGCTCGACGTACCTATGCTCATGTCGTAACTTCCTAAATACTAAAATCCTCTTATACATAGGTATTTACAATTTGAGCTACATGGTATATACATTAGGGTTTCCTTGTTTGGATTATTTCGCTCGACGTACATATGCTCACATTGTAATACCTAAATAAGATTTGTGATTTTATATATATATATATATATATATTCTGTATACAACGAGCCCTTTTCTCTTGGGGTTGGTTGTGATGTTGCTCGCTAACGCTTTGATGCTCGTTGTCCCTCCCCCTTTCAGGTAACGAGTCAGGAGCTCGGAGAGTCGCAGGTTGATGGCGAGGCATTCTAGGTTTAGTCATTCTATTATAGTTGTATTTTTCTTTTGAGCTCCACTGTAGGCTTTTGTTTAGACATTTTGAGAGTTTATTCTAGAAGTTGTAAAGGTTGTGTGCCTTATTTCCTTTGGTTCAGACATTTGTATTTGAGACTTGTTGAGGAGTTCTAGTTATTCATTTCAGACATTGACTTATACTTCAGTATGTTAGATGATGAAATATTAATTTGATCTCCATTATTTCATCAGTTGACTCTTGTATTATCTTTTACTTGCTTTTGTACCTACACCTGTTATTTGACTTTACTAGAGAGATAGTAATTGTGATGGTGAAATATGTTATTGCACAGTATGGTGCATGACAGGTTTGACATTCTTGGTTTTACCTTGGACTGCAGCCTTGTGTGAACCCAGGGGCGTCACACGGTCTTCTTACAAGGAATCAAGATCACCATCTTGCTGAACTGGTCCACCACAACGTATAAATAGTCATGCCCACGCTTGGTAGTCGGCAACCCTCCTAGAAAATCCATAGATATGCTCTCCCACGGCCTAGAAGGAACCGGTAGTGGTAGGTACAATCCCCTCTTCCTGTTAGAAGGCTTCGAAATATAGCATAACTCACACCCTCCAACATATTTGGTCACATCATCAAGCATCCGTGGCCAAAACACATGTCGCCATAGATTAAGAAGCGTCTTCTGAATTCTAAAATGTCCTTGTACACGCGAGGTATGTGCTTCCCTAATCCATTGCAACCTATCACCCTCCTTCGGAATGCATAATGATGTCCCACGATACAACAAGCCATCTCCTCCAAGTGCATACTCCCCCCTTTGACTAGCCTTCGCCTGTTCGAATACACTACCAAAGTCTCTACTGGATGCGTACAGCTGTACATACTCCAAAGGAACCAAGGGTGGAATACGCATCGCCACCAATAAAGCCCTTACCGGCGGACGAGATAACATATCGGCCAACTTGTTTGTCGCCCCCTTCTTGTACCTAATAGAGATGTTGAAAGCCATCAAATAAGACATCCACTTCATGTGCCGCGCCTGCTGTAGCTTCATCTGGGCATGTAAGAACTCCAACGGCTTGTGATCCGAGTGCACAACCACCTCCTTCCCCAACAAGTACACCCTCCAATAATTAATCGCCTGATAAAGTGCACAGAACTCCTTATCATAGGTCGGGTAGTTTGTAATAGCAGCCGAAAACATCTCAGAATGATATTCCACTGGCTTCCCATCCTGAATTAACACCGCACCCATCGCATAACTAGACGCGTCGGTCTCCACCTCGAAAGTCCACTGCAAATTCGGCAACGCCAACACTGGTGCCTCCGAGATCTTCCTCTTCAGCAATTGAAAAGCCTCCTCATGTGTCCTCCCCCACTCGAACTGAACCTTAGCCTGTGAGGCCATGTAACGGTGCTGCATAAGTCAAAAAATGTTGAATAAATTTGCGCAAATAATGGCAAGCCCCCATGAATCTTCTCACCTCAGTCACTGTCTTCGGCGTCGGCCACTTCATGATCGCTACCACCTTACCTGGATCTATCCTCCTCTGGTCCTTCCCTACAATAAAGCCGAGATACACCAACTTGTCCTTCCCAAACTCGCACTTCTTCCCGTTAAGCTTCAGCTGTCCGTCCTGCAACACTCTAAAGACCTTCTCCACATAAACAAGATGCTCCTCCCAGGTCCTGTTGTACATCAAAATATCATCAAGGTACACAGTCATAAAATCCTCTATGAAAGGTCGTAACAAATCATTCATGAGCCTCATAAAAGTCGCCGGAGCATTGCATAACCCAAACGACATCACCAACCACTCGAACAGGCCCTGTTTGGTCTTGAATGCCATCTTCCAAGTGTCTTTCTCCCGAATCCTCACCTGATGATAGCCAGACTTCTGATCCAACTTCGTGAAAAACCTCGTTCCCTCTAACTGTTCCATAAGATCATTGCTCTGTGGTAGTGGGTAACGATTCTTGATCGTGATCTTGTTGAGCGCTCGGTAATCCACCCACATGCGCCAGCCTCCATCCTTTTTGTGCACCAATAAGACCGGCGACCCGCAAGGTGAACAACTTGGTACTATCACTCCCATCTCCAAGAGCTCCTGAACCTGTTTCTTGATCTCTTCGGACTCCTGTACTGATATACGGTATAGGCCTATGTTTGGTAAGGAACTCTCGCTGGTCAACATAATCTCATGCTCTACACCTCGCCGTGGTGGTAGTCTCGTGATTTCCGAAAACAAGTCCGCATACTTGGCCTTCAAACTCTTAAGATCTCCCTCCTGAAGCTTGCTCAAGGTGGACAAACATATCCTACTCAGTTGCTCTTCATAAGGCCGAATGAACAACAAAATAAACTTCCTGCCCACATTCACCAACCTCTTAGTCCGAGTCACCGTCACCAAACTCGTCTCTTGCGGAAGAGATGCCGATCGAAAAATGAATTGTGCGCCATCCTTGGTGAACGTATACTTTTAGGCCCACCGATCATATACCGCGTGTCTATCCCACAAGTAAGGATTGTCCAAAATAACTTGGCAAACATCCAACGGAACCATGTCGCATGTAACCTCGTCAATACACGACTCATGGAGTGCAAATCTAAACGAACACTGGTTCACCACACTCAATCCCGCTTCCTTCTGAATCCACCCTAATGGATAGGGCTTCGGATGCTTCACCGTCTTCAATCCCAGCTTCTGTACTAATGATTTAGATATCAGATTCTTCTGACTTTCTGTATCTATAATGGCATCCACCAAGCTGGTTTTGACCTACAACTTCAAAACAAAGAGCTGCTCCCTCGGGTCGTCGTCTTCTTTCACGGTCTGTTTCCCTGCCATAAGGTTGAGGCTGCTGTTAGGCTCTGTCATCCCGAAAACCTCCTTCGGACCCTGCGCTATCACGTACGCCTTTTTCTCCTCCTTCTTCTTCAACCCTTTCGGCTTCAGATGAGGGTACTTATCCCAGCAAGGATCAGCTACGTGCCCTGTCTGCTTGCAGTGGTTGCATGTCAATCCTGCCTTCCTTGAATCGCCCTTCTTCTTTTCTTCCTTATGTTGAGAGCCACTAGACTTGCCTCCCGACTGTTTGGAATAACCCTTCGTTTCATTGCCCTTCTTCTGTTTGCCCTCAATGGTAATTACCTTCACGCTCGCCTCTGCAATCGTCTCGACCGTGAACAACTTCATCTCCTTCCGGATATAGTCATTCAACCCCACCATGTACTTCATGAAGATGGAGTACTCGTCCGTTACGATGTTTAGAACCATCGCCTACTGTTGGAACTCCGTCGTGTACTCTTGAACGGTCTGATTGAACCTTTGGCGCAAGCCGTACCACTTATACCAACGCTCCTCAAGTAACCCCACCGGATAGAACTGCTTCCTAAGTAGCTCCTTGAATTTGTTCCGCGACGCCGCATTCTTTTCCTATTTGCAATAGGACTTCCACCACATCAACGCGTGCCCCGAAAGCTTCAACGTAGCGAACATGATCTTCTCCCTAGATGAATATCCGTACAGAGTGAAGTACATCTCCATACGCTCAATCCAATCATCAAGCTTCTTCACATTGACACTCTCACCATAGACAGGAATCTCCACTTTGAAATCAATCTTCAAGTTTTGGTAATAATTCTTACCCCCGGCATGTGAAACAGACTTAACAACCTCGGCCTCTTCTTCCAAATCTGATTTCTCGCGTTCTTCATCGGACTCAACAAGTTTCTTCTTACCCTTCAAAGATGATTCTTCCTTTTTGTCCCTCCATTGATGAGACCCATGAGCTGAGTAAGAGTAGTCCCAATCGTCTCTATCTGTTTCTCCATAGCGTCAAGTCTTGCTGAGTTATCTGCTTCAGACATCTTCTCCCTCCTTATCTTCTGGACCTCTTCCAATGAAATAAGGACCTCGCTAAGCTTCTTGTATTACGATCGAGTCAGGACCATACACAGGATGCCCCCTTCGCAAGATCTGATCGCTCTGATACCAACTTGATACGAGTTGCCGTGCGAGCACCTTTGATCACGGAATTATCAAAGGTGGGTTGAGGAGAAAACAATAAGAACACAAGAATAATTCAGGTTTTGGGCGAAGGAAAATACCTTTTCTAGATTATGAGTATGTAATTTACAATCTCTCACAATCTCACTCTAGAATTAGACAACAAGCTCTCCAAATCTCAATTACAATTTAATCTCTCTTAATTAAACTCTCTGATTGTTTTAAACCCTAAAACAATCCCTTATATAAGTGTACAAATGAGGGTGGTAAAATGGTAAATAACCAAGCCCAACCTAAACAGGAAAATACGTAAATAGAGTCTATAACGATTCTGGAAAACTCCGATGAGTCGACTCATGAACAGTTATGACTCGACTCATGACCTTATATGAGTCAACTCATAACTGATGAGTCGACTGGTCAGAAACTTTTGCTAACAGTGTTTGAGTTCTTGAGTCGACTCAAAACTGATGAGTCAACTGGTCAAAAACTTTTGATAAAACGACTAGGTTTCATGAGTCGACTCATGACATGCATGAGTCGACTCAACCTGATGAGTCGACTCATGTACATGTATGAGTCGACTCACAGGCTAAAATCTGGATACTTTGACTCTTCGATTCTCTGCCTCGTTCCTCGCTCCAACCTGCATTCTCCTGTACTGATTGACACCTCTATTCTCATGCTATCATGAGAATCATTTATCCTCAAGCTACCATGAGGATCACTAAGTTTCAAAGAGAAGATACACCTATATCACTTAATTTATGTTGAAGGTGGAACTGTTAGTTTGGGGCTTTTTTATATACCCTCCAAGTCATCAGCATGTTCAAATTTATCACGTAAATCTTTATAGCTCGTTTGTGCAAGTAATTAAATCTTTATAGCTCATTTGTGCAAGTAACATTGTTTTGAGTTTATATGAATGTTGAAATCAGCTGATTTTGATGAAAACAATTGGAATTAGTTTGGTGCTCTTTTATATACCCTCTAGTCATCAGCATGTTCAAATTTATCACGTAAATCTTTATATCTCATTTTTGCAAGTAATCCTTAGAGTACGAGATGTACCACCACCCCTATCTTCCATATGAGTTATCTCTCTGATAGTTGTGTGCATTGAGAATGCAAAAGCCACTAAGGTTCTTGTTGACAGCAAATGATTCCTCCACTGGATCTCTAATTGAATTGACTCTATGGATCTGCTGGACCTATTAACAAATTGCCATCCCCTTGCAATAGCCTTACCTCTAGTATTGTCCACTTTTCTCTACATTTCAGCACTCAGTGTAACATGTTCTTCATTCTACTTAGTGGTTATGTGTTCCTTTTGTTGTTCAGGAACCTTTCGTCTCCATTGCACGATAGGTTTCCTCCTTCTACATGCATCAAGAGTCATGCCCTACAGTTTTACAATGTATGCACCGCCTAGGCTTTAGTTCATACACCACCTTTTGAGAATATATACATCTATTATGTCCCCTAATCTTCAGCTCATCAGGTAATGATGCAGGTAGATTCACATCAATTTGCCTTCTAGCATAAGAAAGGTTTTGCTTCTAACATATGCAATTTTTTATTGTCATGCAATCTTATGGATGCTATTTCAAAGTAGGGTGTTATTTCTATGTCTTGAGTTGTATTTTCTTAGGACTTTATTAAATTTGCATCCGACTAAATATATATTCAGGATATATGTGTAATCTGCTTGCATGTTCAACTTTTAATGTGATAGGTTAAAAATGATAAATGATGGAAGGGATTCAATGATCCAACATAAACGTACAAGGGAAGAACTTGAGAGGAGAGAGGATGAGGAAATTATTATGGTAGCGGTCAGTTTTATAGTTGCTACCATTGGTGCTTGGTACTATACAAAGCACATGTTGAAGGAGAGTTCAAGAACAAATGAAGAAGAGGATGAAAGGACATACCTTAGAAAGTCTTGGATTCAAACTCTTATTTGCAATGCAAATAATTGTGTTGGACAACTAAGGATGAATTCTCAAGTGTTTAAGAGGTTATGTGATGTTCTATGTACTAGAGGGGGATTAGTAGCATCAAGAAATATCACAATTGAAGAAATTATCGCTATGTTTTTGCATATTTTAGCTCATAATGTAAAAAATAGGACAAGCAAAACAGATTTTAAAAAATAGGACAAGCAAAATAGATTTTTATCGTTTAAATGAACCAATTAATCGGCAGTTCTACAAAGTACTTCAAGCAGTCATGAAGATAGGAAGTCTCTATATTAGACAAGAATATACAAATCCTAATGAGAGAGACATAGAGAAGTGGAAATAGTTTGATGTAACTATGGCTTTTTTTATTAAGGTTTTCATGTTTAATACTTTTGTTTAATAGAACTAATTGTAAGGTTGTGCAATTTTAGGATGCTATCGGGGCACTTGATGGGACTCATATCCAATTAACTATTCCCTTGGAAGATCAAAGTAGATATCGAAATAGAAAAGGAGAGACCAGTACAAATGTACTAGGTGTTTGTGATGCTAATTTGAGATTTTCATATGTGCTACCTGATTGGGAGGGTTCAACATCAGATTCTTGTGTTTTGCGTGATGCTTTGCGTCGATCCAATGGCTTGAAACTTCCCTTAAGTAGGAATATAATTTTTTAATTATTATATATGTATTGCTTCCTAGTTTTTACATTGTTATGACTAAAGATTTTGATTTTGTAGATAAATATTTTCTTGTGGATGCTAGGTATACAAACGGGCCGGGGTTTTTGGCACCTTATAGATAGACTTGCTATCATATAAAGTCTTGGAGAGAAAATGGTCCAAGAAACTACAAGGAGTTATTTAACCAACGTCATTCCTCTGCTAGAAACACAATTGAGAGGGCATTCGGATTGCTAAAAAAGCGATGGGCTATATTACAGACAGTTAGCTTTTATAGTGTTAAGACTCAAATTAGGATCATTAATGCATGTTGTATTCTTCACAATTTTTTTACGTGAAGAGATGAATGAAGACGACTTGTTGAATGATGTGGATCGAGAATTAGAAGATGATATTGTTTTAGAAATTAAGAATGTAGATGAGGAGCGTATCACCACTGTGAGAGTTACAAATGAATGGATTAACTTTAGAGATGATTTAGCTATGCAAATGTGGGATGAATACCGACTTTGAGAGGGGGCTAGCATCCATAAGATTTGATCCTAAAGTTGGTCAGCAGTTATGAATAATTTTATGTCTTTGATAAGTTTGATGCCTTTTTATTTACAGTATACTTGATTATGCCTTTTTATTTACTGTATACTTGATTACTCCTATATTGTAGATAAGCTTGATGTATTAAATAAGTCACATATGCATCTAGGAAACTAGGAAATCATCCTTGCTGAGAACTAGCTAGTTACTCAGATCAATATATCGACATCGTCCTTAAACCATTTAGTGATATTGTGCTTCATGACAGTTGCACGTGTTTTGTTTAAAGGAAACTTGAAAAAGTCGGTGAAATTGAGCAAGGGACGAGCTTACACTTATGATTATTACTGTGCTTCCTATTTGTTCATCTCTTTTCAGTATTACGTCTGATGTTGTACATTCATAAAGATACAGTTTCAGTTTACCTCGCTGCGGACATGATATCCTGGACTGGAAATTGTCTCCAGTACATATAGAAAGATGGCTGTCGCTAACGATTAATATCGTGTTTTTTCTTGTTCTTTTCGAGTGCTGCCTTTTGTGATCTTTATTGCTTCATCACCTCCATCATTGTTTTTCTCTTTTATGAATTCCTGTTGTTTGTTGATACAAGATGTAATACGCTAGACATGTGAAACTCAAGCCTTTGTCTTAGTTCCAGTGCATCATCTACGTTGCGTTCACAATACTGATGTTTCTAAACCATCATGGTTTGTTCAAAAACAATTTAAAGTTTTTATGCTGGATATTTGCCTGAAAGCTTTTTTTTTGTTAAGATGTATGTGGGTTTATCCCCATGGCATGTTAAAGCACAGCATCTCGAGATCAATGGGCATATTCGAACCTTATTTCCTAATATACTTTAGATTTAGAAATTAACAAATAGCAGATCTTTTGCAACGCAGCCCCTACTTGCATAAAGTATCTGATGCATGCTCTATTTTCATACTTTTTTTCATCTCCATTCGTTCCGAGATATCACGACGTGATTTGTGATAATCATCTGATATCATACATATATGAGAAAAAATAAGTATGTTCGGTACCAAGAACAAAAACATTGGAGATCTCATACGATGGGAACGGTTTGTGGCTAGGATTATTGATCAATAACAAATCAATTAGAATGGCGTCTCAATCTACTCCCTCACTGTTATTATGTATATCTCAAGGATTTTGTGAGGGTTTTGTGAGGGTTCATCATATTATTTCTTATAGTTGTGAAAGGAGCAGATTTAATGATCAAAATACGTAAACCAGTTTCCTAGTTCTTCTATATGAAGAAAAAGTGACAGCAACTGTCAAATTGAAATAGTGGGTGGGTTGGTTGGGTTGGTTGTTTTTGTGAACTTACTATTTCTTCTATTTATAAGGAAAAGGCTGAACCATCTTGATCATTTTTAATTAACTGATCCTTGGTTAATGTTGTTGTTGCTTATCTAACATTGTGCTTAGTATTTTAATTGGACAAGAGGATAATTAGAATGCTTGAATTTATTGTCACGCTTTTTCTTCTCCAAACTTATCCTTGTTACTTGCTATGTTGCCAGGTTTGCTGAAGCTTAAGGTGATGAATCCGACATCAGGTGAAAGGTCTTCATGCTTGTTGCTTCTCTCGGCAAATTCTGGGATGTCAGTTTGGGGAATGAAGCAGAATTGGTATCAGAACGCTGTGTAATAATTAAGATCTTATTTTTGCCAGCTATTCTTCATTCTTTTGTGTTGATACTCTGAAGTCTGTTATTGCCATTATCCTGGGTTACTTCTTATATTACTAAGTTTAGCTTTTCCCTTTCATTACGGTGTCTGAATCTGTTTGTTGGGTTATACTTGTTAGATCTGAATATCTGAGATCTAATCCATAAAACCATGATTAATTCAAAGAGAATAATCAACAACAATGAGAGCGGAAACTTATACCTGAATCTATTGTTTGGATTTGCATGGATCTGAATTAGGATTCGATCTTCTAATCTTGAGGGTCTCTCCTTTAGAATCTCTTTAGATGGGGATTAAGAGAATAGAGAATGTAACCCTAGATTAGGGACCATAACCCCTTATTTATAGTTGTTGTACTTTTATAATTTGGCCCCTCATCAAATTATAATTATAACCTGGTATCCGCACATTTAGCCTATGACATATTTAAATACCCATTGACCCAATTACCTGATTGATCACTTTATTCGTGTCAACTGAAAGATAACAACACACACTGATATTATATATGTGCCCACAAATAGATTTAATTAGATTTAAATCTAACAATCTCCCACTTGGGTACCATATGTTTCCTTAAAGTGTGTATAACCTTATGAGCTTAAAAAATTGCTATCATAGATAAGGGTATTTTCGAACAATCTCGTTCATTGACAATATCAATATAGGATCAAAGCGGCCTTCGTCACATTTATCGTGACTCGACCCATCAATGGTCACATATATCAATATATCCAAACGACATAGATCAATCAAGGATGTGCAACATGAAAATTACATGCAATGTGATCAGTACATGTCTATTTTCAACCGGTCCTATTTTAAACTTTAGTAAGGTCAACCTCAACATTATGTACCAGAGTGTATAAACTGAAAAACTTTATTCTGATCAGATAATACAACCTAACATAAAGCACCACAATTATAAACTCCCACTAAATCATGATATCCTCAAATAATACCGTACCCATATGAGCAATATGCTCATGAAAGACCTTAGGTGGTAATCCTTTAGTTAGAGGATCAACTATCATGGAGTTTGTCCTAATGTGCTCTATGGATATCTGTCCACTCTATACCATTTCTTTTACAACTAGGAACTTAATATCAATATGTTTTGACTTAGTTAAGCTCCTGTTGTTATTAGAATATATTACTGTAGATTTATTATCACAATAAAACCTTAGTGGTATTTTCATATTTTCTAGAATGCACAATCCTGTGACAAAATTTCGTAGCCATATTTCCTGATTGGATGCCTCATAGCAAGCTACAAATTCTGCTGCCATAGTGGAGGAAGCTACGAATGTTTGTTTAACACTTTTTCATGATATAGCTCCTCCTACTAACATATAAATATAGCCTGATATAGACTTTCTGCTATCTTGGCATCCAGCAAAATCATAATCCGAATACGCAATGACCTCCAACTGTTCTGATTTTCTGTATGTGAACATATAATCTTTTATTTTCTGAAGATACCTCATAACCCTTTTGACTGCTATCCAATGATCCATACCAAGGTTGCTTAAGTATCTGCCTAACATCCCAACAATGTACGCAATATCCGGACACGTACATACCTGAGCATACATTAGACTTCCTACAGCCGAAGCATAAGGAATCTTTTACATTTCCTGAATTTTAAGGTTGCCTTTAGGACACTGATTGAGACTGAACTTGTCTCCTTTAGCAATAGGGGTGTCTCCTGGTCTACAGTCTTGCATGCCAAACCTTTTAAGTACTTTATCGATATAGCTTTTTTGTGATAATCCAAGTATACCTCGAGAACGATCTCGATGTATCTGGATTCCTAATATAAAAGAGGCATCCCTAAGATCTTTCATCTCAAAATTCTTTGATAGAAATCTCTTGGTTTCGTGCAACATGCCTATATCATTAGTGACAAGTAATATGTCATCGACATACAGAACCAGAAAAATAAACTTACTCCCACGAAACTTGTGATGTACACAGTCATCAACAATATTCATCTCAAAACCGAACGAGATAATTATTTGTTAAAACTTGTAATACCATTGACGAGGAGCTTGCTTGAGTCCATTGATGGATTTCCTTAATTTACAAATTATATTCTTTGGGTCTCCTGACACAAAGTTTTCTGGTTGCACCATATAAATCATCTCATCAATGACGCCATTGAGAAATGCAGTCTTAACATCCATCTGATATAACTAAAGATCATAATAAGCAACAAGTGTCATGATTGTTCTGAAGGAGTCTTTTGATGAAACCGGAGAGAAATTCTCTGTATAATCAATGCCTTCCTTTTGAGTAAAGTCTTTAGCTACAAGATGTGCTTTATACCTCTCCACATTACCGTTTGCATCCCGCTTGGTTTTAAAAATCCATTTACAATCAATTGGTTTTGCACCTTCTGGCAATGAGACAAGTTCCCAAATCTTATTGTCTTGCATAGACTTATACTCTTCATTCATGGCATCAATCCACTGTTGAGAGTTCGAACTTTTTATGGCCTGAGAGAAGTTGATTGGATCATTTTCCAACATTCCATTACTTTCCTCATATTCTTTGAGAAATACAATATAATCATCCGAAATAGCATTTCTCATTTCTCTCGTGGATCTTAATGGTACTGGTTCTTGAGGTTGTTGAGTTTGTTCTTCTGGAATAGGGAGTTATTCAACATTGTCATCTTGAGGTTCCAGATTTACTTTTTGAGCAACAACAGGTATAGGAACCTGAATATTGTTAAAAGTAACTGTATGGATTAGGTCTGAAGCTAATTCCTCCTCAAAAGTAATGTCTCTAATCATGTTTCTCCCCCAAACTCAACATCCTCAAAGAATGTTGCTGTTTCCATCTCAAAAATATTCCTAAGTGTGGGATCATAAAACTTATAGCTCCTAGAGCGTTCAGAATACCTAATAAATTAAGTAGCTGCTAACTGTTTTAGAGTCCAATTTCTTTTCATTTAGCCTATAAGACCTTACCTCAGCTGGACATCCCTAAATATGTAAATGCTTTAAACCGGGCTTTTGACCAATCCAAAGCTCATAAGGTGTTTTAGCAACTGTTTTATTTGGTACTTTATTCAGAATGTAAGCTGTTGTCTTTAGTGCTTCTCTCCAGAGTGACCCTGGTAAAGAAGAATAAGCAATCATACTTCTTACCATATCCTTAAGATTCCTGTTTCATCTTTTAGCTACACCATTCATGCTAGGTGAACTCGACATGATGTACTGTAGGACGATACCACATTTCTCTAGATATCTAGTAAATGGTCCTGAACGCTGTTCACCTGAACCATCATATCTGTCATAGTACTCACCACCACGATCAGATCTAATGGTTTTAATTCTTTTGTTGAGTTGATTCTCAACTTCAGCTTTATAGGCTTTGAACATGTCCAAAGACTCAGATTTCTCATGAATGAGATATAGGTACCCATAATGTGAGTAATCGTCTATGAATGATATAAAATATTGTTGACCATTCTAAGATGCCGTAGGGAATGACCCACAAATATTTGTATGTATCAATTCTAAGACGTCTGAAGATCTTTTGGCACCTAATCTCTTAATTTTGGTCTGTTTTCCCTTGATACATTCAACACATACGTCGAAGTTCGAAAAATCAAGGGAATCCAAAATGCCATCATACACAAGACGCTCAACTCTACCTTTTGAGATATGACCCAAGCGCTTATGCCATAATATCGCCGAATTCTTCTTATTTAATTTACTCTTAGTACCACGTGATTCCATGTGCAAGAATTCATTATAAGAAGCAATTACATCAAGAAAATATAGGTTATCATAAATATTCAAGTAACCGGTTCCCATAATATTTGAATTAAAAGATAAACTGAATTGACTATTTTCGAATGAACAATGATAACCTGATTTGTCCAATACAAAAACAGAAACCAAATTCTGTCTAAAAGACGATATTACAAAAGTATCTTTTATAAGTCCAAATAAAAACCAGTTCCTAATAGCAACCTAAAATGCCCAATTACTTCCACATCTACCGATTGACCGTCGCCCACAAAGATGTGTCTTTCAACATCACTTGGCTTTCGGTAGCTCAGGTAACCCTGCATAGAAACACTTATGTGAGTAGTAGCACCAGAGTCTAACCACCAAGTATTTCTAGGTACTGAAGCTAAATTAACCTCAGAACAGACCAAAGTAAGGAATGTACCCCTATTAGCACGCCAGACATGATATTTAGTACAATCCTTCTTTACGTGTCCAGTCTGGTTACAGAAGAAACAACCCTGATTATCCTTATTTTGTTTCTTCTGAACTGGACCCTTAGCAGCTTCATTATCATTCTTTCTTTTCTTGCTCTTATCCTTAGAGGCATAAGCCAAATGAGCACTTTCTGTCTTATCTTGCTTCAACCTGTCTTCTTCGTGCACACAGTATGAAATAAGCTCATTTAGAGTCTATTTTTCCTTTTGCCAGTTATAACTGACCTTGAACTGACTGAATTTTATAGGAAGAGATAAGAAAACCAGATGTACCAATAACTCATCACAAAGATCGAGTTTAAGCACCTTAAGTTTCGAAGCAATACGAGACATTTCCATAATGTACTCCCTGATATTTCCTTTGCCTTTATACTTCATTGAAATCAAGTGAGCTAAAAGCGTGCTTATTTCTACCTTATCGTTTTTCACAAAACGCTTCTCAATTTCTGTAAGGAAATCTTTAGCCTTAGTAATCCTTTCGGATTCTATGCCCCTGAAGGCTTCCAGAACGTCGCGCTTAATGATCATTAGACTCATGCGATTTGAACGCTCCCACTTCTCATACTCCTTATTAACATCAGGAGTGCTATCTGTATTGAGAGGTTGAGATTGCTCAGTTCTTAATGCAAGGTCTAGATCCATACAGCCAAGAATAATTAATATGTTCTCTTTCCAAACCTTGAAATTTGTCCCATTGAGCATGGGATTTGAGTTGATGTTAGCAAAAATTGTTACAACAGATGCATTAGCTAAAATAAACAAAAGATACTCACATTATTAACCGTAATCAATAAAATTCAAATAATAACAAATCTCATCTCAAGATATCTGGCACAATATTAATATCAAGTCTTTGGACAATAATATTAACTTGTAAGTGATACCTTGTTGTAATGATCAAACATTGATAATGACTCATGTCAAATAATGAAACTATCTTTCGATCGATTCATTATTTACATGTAAATCTTATAATTGTCACACGTTTATCATCGCAGATGTGTATGCAATCTAAATAATATTAGCATTCCTTTGGGCCGATTAAATATTTACACGAAATCATACATACAAACATCTCATATTCCTCATGAACAATCTACACAAGAGAGGTTACTTTGGTAACTTCTTGTTTCAATTAAACAATTGGAGTGAGAGACAATCTTAATACCTTAGTATCATAATATTTGAATTAAATAATTGATTAATTACCAAATTAAATTTAAATTAAATTAAATTAATTTAAATTTCCATAGCGTAAATAGGGCCTCATTGCTTAATTAGTTAAATTAAGCATACTAAAATTAGGCCCAAAACCAAATAGAGTTAAGTGGGCTGTGCCCTAACTCAAATTGTCTGCAACCTTCTTCTTCCACCGAACGAAAAAGAAGAACAATAGAACGAATGCAAGGTTCGTTTGAGAACGAACGCATGGTTCGTTTGAAGTGAGCAAGAGACTTGCCTGAGGATGAACGCGAGGTTCGATATGAGAACGAACGCGAGGTTCGACTTGAGAACGAACGTGAGGTTCGACTTGAGAACGAACGCGAGGTTCGACTTGAGAACGAATGCGAGGTTTGACTTGAAAACGAATGTGAGGTTCGACTTGAGAACGAACGCGAGGTTCGACTTAAGAATGAACCCGAGGTTCGACTTGAGAACGAACGCATGGTTTGTTTGAAGCTTTCAAGCCTCGCCAAAAAATTGAGGTAACCACCTCCTTAATTTCCGCACGTTTTCACGCGCACGAACCCCTTGAGGTTTTAATCTGAAACCGCCGCCGCCATTGCTCCCACATCCAAAGGTTGAAACCTTAGGGTTTCCTGACGCCGCCATCGTCGTCCGAGTTGAGAACGAGGTCGCTAGCGACACTTCGCCGGCGAGGAGCATGAGGACTGACGACCAAACAGAAATAGATCCAAAAAATTCATCGATTTTATTTCAAAACCAGATCCAGAATCGGAAAAACAAAAGATGACTTCTTGATCCAGATCCCAAAAAAATCAAAGAAAAAATCCAAAATTTTTTAAAACTTTACTGTTCACGAAACTTTACTATTCATCCGTGAACAGTTCTGAGATAAACTAGAGATTTAAGATCAAAAAACCCAATTTTAAAACTTAAATCCCTAAGAATTAATCACGGGTGGCTCTGATACCACTTGTTAAATATGAATATCTGAGATCTAATCCATAAAACCATGATTAATTCAAAGAGAATAAACAACAACAATGAGAGCGGAAGCTTATACCTGAATCCATTGTTTGGATCGATTTGCACGGATCTGAATTAGGGTTTGATCTTCTAATCTTGAGGGTCTCTCCTTTAGAATCTCTTTAGATGGGGATTAAGAGAATAAAGAATGCAACCTTAGATTAGGGACCATAACTCCTTATTTATAGTTGCTGTACTTTTATAATTTGGCCATTCATTAAATTATAATTATAACCTAGTATCCGCACATTTAGCCCATGACATATTTAAATACCCATTGACCCAATTACCTGATTGATCACTTTATGCGCGTCAACTAAAAAGATAGCAACACACACTGATATAACATATGTGCCCACAAATAGATTTAATTAGATTTAAATCCAACAATACTGTGCTTGCCCTTTAATATTCACGATGTAATTAATACATGTATTTTTGCCAGCTAGCCTTTCATTGCGGTGTCTGATTCTCTTTTGTTGATATTCATTTGATACTGGTTTTTGTTCTTCAATGAGCTTGGAATAATCACGATGTAATTAATACATGTACTTGTTACTCGACTATCTTGTGATAATATATGGTAACAGACTAATAATGGCCATAAGCATCTGGTAATATATGGTAGCAGAGATCTGCATTTGATGTAAACAAGATGGGTTAAGAGAATAAATTTTTATCAATTATAAATTCAAATTCATGTGTAATAAAATACCCAAACACTAGATTTTGAAATCAAAGATTTCAAATACTTTCATTTAATAAAGATATCCAAACAAAAGTTTTCTTAAATCATGGATTTCAAATCCTAAATTTAAAACCCATTGATTTTAAATCAACTTCCCAAATCCAAATCCAATTCCCAAACGCAGCCTAAAGTTCAGGAAAATGTTTTGTGAACTTTGCCTTCTTTTTTTCAAAATGTTTCAAAAGCCTCGACTAATTTCAAAAAATATATTTGTGAGTGTGTGTTTTTTTACAAAAATTTTGAACAAATTTAATGAGAAGCTTATGTCAGTTAAAGTCTTACTCAATTCAAAAGTTATGCTTTGGGCATGTTTGACAACTCCTTAAATTGGGACTAGGTTTAGCCCTAATCTCTTTTTGGGGAGAACTATGTTTGAAAAAAATAAGCCAAGACTGGCCTAGTTTTTTCTAGGCCGAAAAAGTTTCCCCAAAACTAGTTTTCTTTTAGACCAAGGGATGATTTGTTTAGAAAAGAAACACCTTAAAACAAAACTAGGCCAAGATTGATCTGACTCGGTATTGCAAGGATTGTCAAACACACCGTTCGGTTCTTCTCAACAATCTTATGTCACTACTATTGTCTCAAAGCTTTCATCTCAAGAATATATAATACAATACAACCCTAGCTCTTATCTTCTTCTCTAGCCTAAAATGACTTCCACCTAAGTTGATCCTCCTTTAAAACGAACTCAAAATTTAAAAAATTAATTAAAAAAATCATTTAATAACTAGTACGCAATCAATCATGACAAACATAATTAACATGAGAAGTCAAGAGCTAATCTTTACTTTTTCCAATAGTCTAATCTTTTACTTAATCATTTTCAAACAATCTGTCTCCCAAGTATACTTATCTCATAATTAATTTAATACATCCAGTAGATTAACAAATCCAGGCACTAAGATAAGCCCCAATGGAAGCTTATCCTCCACATGGGAACACATTAGTTAAAGTTGAAAAGTATATATATGCCTTTGATATCGGACACAATCTTAGCAAGAGATTCTTATGGGTCCCTTCAACGTGAAAATAAGAAGAAACTTAAGAGGTATATATTATTCTATATATGAGATCATTTCTGACTAAGTGCCTTCCTCAATTTTGGATGAATTTCTCATAGCTCCTTAATTATTGCACCTAGTTGTTTAATTTCTTATATATAGCTCCTCAATCTCCCTCAAAGGCTTCTCGCTTCAATTGTTAAAAGACCATTTCCACCTTGCACTTTGACGGCTGCTACCAACAAAATCTTCCCTCTATTATTTCTGATGACCATGCCAGATCTAGCCATATATATTCTATGTACAGTAGCTTCGAATATTCAATCCTTCTTTTGGACATTAACCTAGTATTTTTAAAAGAAAAGAAAGGACAGAATTTCAAAATCAACCCCTTTAAATGTTAATTTACAATTTTCGACTACCGAATCCTAACTCAATTAGCAATTTCGACCTAGAAATTGGTGAATAAAACTTCACGGGATTGACAATCCCTAATCAGTAATTAATTCTATACCTATCAGTTGATCGATAAACTTCCTCTATTTACAATATCAAATCACATCGACTCCCTTTTTCAGTTGGTGAATTACATTTTAAACTAAAATATCCTTAGCTTATATATTATGTTACGTTCTTGATAAATTGTAAAGAATCTTTTAAAATAGGGAACCCATGAATCCGAAGATCTACTTATATATATTTATTAAAACAATTTAAAAAAAAAATCTCCTTTTACTAACATTTTTTTTATGAAAATAGTAAGTGGTCAATATATATACATACACATAGCTATAAAAGAAATTGGAACCACGATGAAGAAAAGAAAAGAAAAGATGAGATGACCGCACGGACACACGACTAAGACCATCTCCAACCACCCTTCATATCTCCAAAATCTTCAAATTTGGAGAGTGGAACCTCTCCAACCACTCTCCAAATTTGACCCTCCAAATTTGGAGGGTGGGGAGAAAAAATGGAGGGTCTCTTCATAATACTATTCATGGTTTTTTAATTATAATTTTGCTATTTTTAACTATTTGATTTCTTAAAAATTATCACTTTGCCATCCTTCTTAGTAATTTAAATTAGATGTTTAATTTCAAATAAATATAGTTAAAAAACTATTAATCTAATATTTAAAATCATTATATATTTCGAAAGGGCTCGTTGAGATCTTTAAAATAAAACTAAGATTAATTTATTTTAGTATTATTATAAAATTATTAATTTTTAAATTAAATAAATAAGTATCAGACATGAAATTTTAAATACGGGGATCTATTTAACTTGCTCCATAAAACAATACAAGCATAAATTACATTTCTTCGTTGCCGTGCTTCTGCCATAAATGTTCAATTAGTGCGTTTCGAAGCATAAAATGAGCTTCCCTATCTTGAATCTTCCTATGTCGATCAAGGAATCGTTGGAATCTTACAATATTAAAATGGTATGTTGTATTAGAGGTTAATATTTGCTTTCTTGTTCTATTGATGTATGCTTTCACTGTTATTTCAGAATTTCTTCTTTTTTAATATGTTGTATTAAAGTACTAATATTGAGTTCATTTTAAAGCTCTCATCGACACCTTTATAATATTATAATTTTTTTTCCCAAATAAATTATTAACAATAAAATTATTAACGTAAACTATAACCAACATTATTTAATTTATATGACTTTTTTGACAAAAAAAATTAAAAAGAAAAACATTTAGAGAGTGTGGGTTGAAGCAACCCTCCAAATTTCACCCTCCAAATTAGAATATTTCTATAATATTCCAATTTGGAGGGCCAAATTTAGAGGGTATGGTTGGAGATGCCCTAAAACAGGCGTGAGCTCCGCTCGTGAGTTCACACAGGTTAGTCTCATCTCAAAAAAAAATAAAGAATCCCACTTAAAAATTGGTGGAGGTGGGAAAATATTTTATCATCCCCTAAAAAATAAAATAAAAGGATGCCGGACACGTGGCTGTCCCTCACAGGGGAAGAGCTAAAGTCGTGCTTCCCGTAGTGGAAAACAGGGGGCCGATCTGGTGGGCTAATAAGAAGCTGACAGGGAGCAGGAATACGAGGAGATCGAGTGGTGGGTTTCCATAGCAGCCTTATCCACTGTCCTCCCTCGTTCCCATTCGGAACACGGCAAATCAAACGTGAGGATAATGAAGAATCTCCAACGTTCAATCTTTCAAAAGTGAAAAAGAGAGAGAGAGAGAGAGAGAGAACAGTTATCTAATCTCTAGCTTTATCCTTATCGCATCCCTTTTATATGTACATGCGTCTCATATCACCCCAGCTTCTTGTTCCCTACTCACGTACTTAACTCCTCTCCATCCAAAATGGATGCTGCTCCCATCCAAAAGAGAAAGAACCGTGTCGTGGACGAAGAGGAAGAGAGCCTGACTGGATATTCTTTTTCTTCGCTGTCGGCGAGCTCATCGGAGAGCTCGGTAGGATCGTCCGCTTCATCCGACCTGACGGACGATGCGGCTTCCTCCCCCGCGCCATCTTGCGGGGGCCCCCTGTTTGAGATGTCTGCCCTCGGAGAACAACTTCCTTTCAAGTGAGTCCGAAAATTAAAATCGCGGAATTATTAGCTACGTCTTTCCTCTCTAGTGGTTTTATTGTTGTCACAAGTTCAATTCCCAGCACGGGATCCAACCAATGGCCTCGGTCGACGGAACATCATATTTAAAATCTACAAATACGTGCCATCCAAATTAGGACCCGTTTGGATACAAAAATTAAAAAGGGAAAGCTTACAAAAATTCTAAAAAAGTCGGCTTTCTTGCAAAATCGCTCTAAATTGGGGCGATTTTGAAAGAAAGCCTGCAAAAGTAAGTTGGGACGATTTTACAAGAAATTAAGCATGTAAAAGTTCTGACTTTTTCAGAACTTTTACGGGCTTTTCTCCGCTTTCCGCTCCAATTTTCGCAAACAAAAGAACCCTTAAACGTGTCCGTAGACCGTGAATGTTGCCATTCGTTTGAGGGGACAACTTGGACACCAATTTGATCCGGACAGGAATACGTATATTAGTTAGTTAGCATCTGACGTGACTCTACTTCGAGTATGAAGATGCATATCGATCCATTTTATACTGAACTCCTATTTTTATTTATCTATTTATTTATTTTAATTTGTGTAGGAGAGGGCTATCAAAGTTTTACCAAGGGGAGTCCCAATCTTTCGCATCATTCTCAGATATAAAGTCCTTGGAGGACCTTGTCAAGCCCGAGAGGAGGCCGTTAAAGAAGCTGAAAACATCGAAGAGTTGCGGAGAGGGACTAAACAGCAACAGATCGTTGTTGAGTCTGAGGTGCTGCAGCAGGAGAATGATCACGAAGAAAGCTCCGAATGGCCCTCTCTCTTCTTCGACGGGCGCAACGAGGAATTGCTCGTTGGCCAGCAAACCTCCTCTTCATCCCCAGAGGCCTAGCAACGTACTCGGATCAGCCTCTCAGCTGGTTCGCTTGAATATTTGATTGATTGGTACACGACGAGTTTATTATTATTATTATTATTATTATTATTATTATTATTATTGACATTTTTTTTAGAGAGGAGGGAGAGATCGTGTTTGTTCCGTGCGCGGTTTTGTGTATAAACGAAATCTGTTCATTTCATAACGATTAGAGGAAGTATTCCCTTGTTGATCACTCTGCTCTGCTATGCTGTAGTTGTTAAAACGCCAGAGTTTCAAGAAACCATCACGGGGACGAATTGTTTAGATTCTCCAAGAAGACCTAGTTTGATTGGCTGGTGATATTATTTTTCCATTGAAATTGTTGAACAGGGAATGGAGAGATCATGTGCATCTCATGCCTCAGTCGTCTGTGTACAAATGAAAACGGGTTCATTGTCTAATGAAAAGACAAGGTGTTCCCAACTTATATTCCTTTTTTTTTTGGGGTTGTGTGTGTGTGTGTGTGGG
>BQKN01064891.1:93087-108469 GCA_022839385.1 Asparagus kiusianus | reverse complement strand
GAAGTTTAGCCTCATGCACCGGTTGGAGGAAAGGAGCAGTTTTACCTGGTGCACCGGTTGGAGGTTACCGGTTTATCTTTAAGAATATTTTTCAGGACTTCCCGTCAAAGGTAGAGAACAATTTAGCCTCGTATAGTAGTTGGAGGTTAGGAGTAGTTCAGCCTCATGTACCGGTTGGAGGAAAGGGCAATAATTTATAATCGTATACTTGTCAGAGTAAAGGGGCAGTTTCACCTCATGCACCGGTTAGCGGAAAGGGAACAGTTTAGCCTCGTGCACCGGTTGGAGGAAAGGAAGAAGTTTAGCCTCATGCACCGGTTGGAGGAAAGGAGCAGTTTTACCTCGTGTACCGGTTGGAGGTTGTCGGGTTATCCTTAATAATATTTCTCAGGAACTTCTCGTCAAAGGTAGAGAACAGTTTAGCCTCGTATACCAGTTGGAGGTTAGGAGCAGTTTAGCCTCGTGCACCGGTTGGAGGAAAGGAGTAGTAGTTTATACTCGTATGCTTGTCGGAGTTAAGGGATAGTTTCACCTCGTGCACCGGTTGGAGGAAAGGGGCAGCAGTTTATACTCGTATGCTTGTCGGAGTTAAGGGGTAGTTTTACCTCGTGTACCGGTTGGAGGAAAGGGGTAGAAGTTTATTCTCGTATGCTTGCCAGAGTTAAGGGGCAGTTTCACCTCGTGCACCGGTTAGAGGAAATGGAGCAATTTATCCTCATGCACCGGTTGGAGGAAAGGGAATAGTTTAGCCTCATGCAGCGATTGGAGGAAAGGGGTAGTTTCACCTCATGTATCGGTTGGAGGAAATGGAACAGTTTAGCCTCGTGCACCGGTTGGAGGAAAGGGAGAAATTTGTCTTCTCTTGGAGCAAAGATGAACCCTGATTTATCTTCTCTTAGGACATAGACGAACCCTGATTTGTCTTCTCTTGGGGCAAAGACGAACCCAAAATAGCAGCACATCGCATGGTAGGCCACTATTTGGATAAAGATACATCATTTGGTAGGCTGTTATCAAACAACAACGCCTTTTGTGGGAAAGACGGTGCTGGAGGAATCAAATCATTCAGGGACGTAAGAGTGTGACGATTGATTGTTATAGGAGCCATCGCATGGTAGGCTACTACCCATCGATTTTTCTAAGGATATTAGAATGCTCGAAAAGGATTAGGTCGTTCAGGGACGTATGAGTATGATGATTGATCGGACAACGTCATTTGTAAGAATGACGGTGTCGGCTAGCAGAGGTAATTGTTAACTTGATAGGAACTGTCGCGATTAGAGCGACTTTGTGAACCTACCGCTCCATTAAACAGAGTCGGTAAGTAGGTTTTGGTCAGAGGTGTGACATTAACATGACATGACTGTTTGTTGCTGTTATGGTCAGTCACCATACCAAAATAGAAGTATCGGAAGAATACATGCACAAGCCCAAGCGAGGTATGATCCGAATCAACTTACGGGCTCATAAGCCCAGTCAGAGCCAAGTCCCTCGACTAGACGAGCAGACAAGCCTTATTCCGATCGACAGGTCATCAGGACCGGCTCAAAGAGTGGGGTCAGTCGCCCCCTTACAATTAATACAACTCCTTGAGCAGACAACTGTACTACCGAGTCGCCAAATCATAATGACGACTCACGGATCAACCCGCCTCGACCAAAGGGATAAGAGCCGACCAAGATCACTTCAAATGTCAATCGACGCAACAGTACTGATTAGTCCCATCAAGATCTTTATTCTGACAACCCTCGTGCACCAGCCACTTATTCGGCTTACAAGTCATTTCCCAAAGAATTGCCATGATGCTTCTCTATGCATGAATGACTTCTTCTCCAATTTCTGGCCGCCACCTGGAGAGAAGGACGACCACGCAGCCAACCTACCCTACACCCTACCTACTCTGACAAACCCAGAGCACTGAGAAGACCTTTCTCCCTTGACACTGAATGACTTCCCTCCCAGTCACCTACCGACACCTGGAGGAAGAAAGATGACTCAGCAGCTTGCATGTTCACCTCTCAAACTGCCTCCTGTGCATAGTCAACAAAATCCGAGGGTGAAACTCCCAGAGGCAAGGGGGCTATAAAAGGAGGTAAGGAAGGTAAGGGAGACGGGGCTCTCTGCTTCTTCTTGCACCTTAATTTTACTCCCCTTCAGATCTTTTTCATCCAGAATATTTTAATAATTCTAGAGGAAAAACCCCCTGCAAGGACCTCAATGGCCAATGGACCTCTCAACAAACCCTCCCCAAGTTCATCAACTGACTTGACCGTCAGAGGTACCACGGGGGAAACTAGTCTCGTATTCCTACGATTCTTACATGTGCAGGCTATCAGTCCACCCCGCACGTTCAGAATCAGGCATAAAGTCAGAGGAGGAGTCGGCCCCAACATTCATCCTCTTCTTCTTCCCCACCGTTGCCAGGATCGAAGCTGCATCCGACAGCGGGAAACCCCCATCGACTGTTTGTTTATGAGCATTAACAGTTTGGCACCCACTATAGGGCCTACTTTCTTCTCTGAGAGGAAATGCCTAATTCTAAGTCAGGGCCTGATATTGTTCATTCCTGAAGAGCACAAGAATTGCACCGTTCAAGCTAAACAAAGCCTAGAATCGCATTATTGAAGCTAAGGAGGATTAGCCTATGGCTATGAGGAGCCAATGTGGGTGTAGCCTTTGGAGGATCCAGCAGCTTTCGGGGGGGGGGGGTATTTGCTAAGTGGAACCCCGAAAGCCCTCCTAAGAAAAGATACACCACTATGGTGCTTGTTTGGCTTGAGAATGAAGCACATGCTTCTAATCACCGCCATAGATGAAAAACCCCATCCCCTGGACAGCCAAGAGGCCTAGGGTTGGATCGCAAACAGAACCCCCAGGGGTTATGATCAGATCCAGTATCACTCAAGCTCCTGTCGGCAATGGCTCCCCCGAACAAGGAGCAGCGATCAAGTCTATGGCAGGCTCCTCAGATCACCATCACCTTCAGAGGAGAATCCTTCCTCACCAAGAGAGGGGTTGTGGGAAAAACTCAAGGGCTCGCCATCTGGTCTTCTCAGGAAGATTAACAGCTCTAGCCCTCAGCCGCTGTTCGAACCACCTAAAGACAAAGTAAGAACCGATGGTCGAAACATGTGACTTGCATCCCCTAACAAAAAAAGGCTCCCCCATTTATAGGATGGTCCAACTGTCGCTATCCCTGGAAACCTCAAGGGAAAAAATATGATCCCATCAAATTCCAGGGAATAACACGTTGACTTGTGGGGTTCTTTCCAACAAGAAGCCCCCATCAAAAAAGTTGTCTGGGCCCCCTCCGTTGAGCAACAACTTCTAAAAAGCTCAAACAACGGGATAGCAGGCCTAACAGAGCAACCGACGGTGAACAAGCAAGATCTGTTGAAAATCACCATGTCCACCGTCGACCTGCAAGGATCTCAGCAAAGCCTTCAAGAAGGTCCTTGGCCGATGAAATGGCAAATATGCCAGCGACTCAACAACGCCTAAAAAGCCAAGCAGCTCACCATCAAGAGAAAGAGCAGCCCCTGATTCCGGGCGTTCCTCAGTTTGGCAACAAAGGTAGCCAGTGAAGCAACAACTCGCTCTCATCAAGGCAAGAAGGTTCACAGGAGAAAAGAAATAGCCAAGGAAGCTTCGTCCCGGCGACTTTGTCCCTAGCCAAAAGCCGTCTCCAAGATGCACACGGACAAGAAACGTGGAGTCGGCATCACCCGACGGAATAAATGTGAATGAGTTGTACTCTATCATGTATAAATCCCAACAATCAATGGAAAGGTCAAAATTGAAAAGAAAGACATCAAAGACCCAGTCAGCTGGTTACTCGGCTAAGTCAATAAAAGTCCTTGGTACCTTCTCAGGGTAAAACCAAGGCATAACCTTTTTTTTCTCTACCGACTCCCACAGTCGACTCTCGGCCTTAGGGAAAAATGCAGCCCCTTGTCTCTTCTTAAAGGTAAGCTCAGGGCACCACATATGGTTCGATTCTGTCTGCTCCCATCGACCTTAGTCAGCATAAAGTCCTTGACCCCTAATCTGGGTAAGCCCGAGGCACAACGACTCCTCAGTCGGTTACAAGGCCTTGGCGTCGCCTCAGGATAGGCCTAACGCTCGACGACTTTTTAGTCAATAGTTTTAGCGCCACCTCGGGATAGGCCCAAAGCACAATGACTCCTCAGTTGGTTACAAGATCTTAGCGCCGCCTCAGGATAGGCCCAACGCTCGGCGACTTTTCAGTCAACAGTTTTGGCGCCACCTCAATATAGGCCTAAGGCACAACGGCTCCTTAGTCGGTTACAAGCCCTTGGCTCTTCCTAAGAATAAGTCTAAGGCATAATGTGTCCTCAGTCGGAAAAAAGACCTTGGTACCTAATCTAGGTAAAACCAAGGCAAAACGACTTCTCAGTCGGAAAAAAGCTCTTGGCTCTTCCTAAAGAATAAGTCCAAGGCGAAATGACTTTTCAGTCGGAACAAAGTCCTTGGTACCTAATCTGGGTAAAACCAAGGCAAAACGACTTCTCAGTCGGGAAAAAGCCCTTGGCTCTTCCTAAAGAATAAGTCAAAGGTGAAATGACTTCTCAGTCGGAACAAAATCCTTGGTACCTAATCTGGGTAAAACCAAAGCGAAACGACTTCCCAGTCGGCATCAAGACCTACTGACCTAGGCATGAGAACTTCTCAATCGAATCGAAGTCCTTGGTACCTAATCCGGGTAAAACCAAGGCAAAACGACTTCTCAGTCAGAACAAAGTCATTGGTACCTAATCTGGGTAAAACCAATGCAAAACGACTTCCCAATCGGCATCAAGACCAAGTCACCTAGGCATGACGACTTCTCAGTCGAATCAAAGACCTTGGTACCTAATCCGAGTAAAACCAAGGCAAAATGACTTCTCAGTCGGGAAAAAGCCCTTGGCTCTTCCTAAAGAATAAGTCCAAGGCAAAACGACTTCTCAGTCAGGATAAAGTCCTTGGTATCTAATCTGGGTAAAACCAAGGCAAAACGACTTCTCAGTAGGGAAAAACTATTGGCTCTTTCTAAAAAATAAGTCCAAGGTAAAACGACTTCTCAGTCGAAGCAAAGTCCTTAGTATCTAATCTGGGTAAAACCAAGGCAAAACGACTTCTCAGTCGGAATAAAATCCTTAGTACCTAATCTGGGTAAAACTAAGGCAAAATGACTTCTCAGTCGGAACAAAGTCTTTGGTACCTAATCTGGATAAAACCAAGGTAAAACGACTTCTCAGTCGGGAAAAAGCCCTTAGCTCTTCCTAAAGAATAAGTCCAAGGCAAAAAGACTTCTCAGTCAGCACAAAGTCCTCGGCTCTCCCTAAAAGATAAACCTAAGGCGCAACGACTTCGTGGTCGGTTCTAAAACCGTTGATTCCGCATCAAAAAGTAGCCCAAGGTATAGAAACTTCTCAAGTCAGCACTACAACTATGGTTCCCTACCTAGATTAACCCAAGACAAGGCCCCAAGGAACTAACATTGTTCTGGGGAAAAAGCAGAGTTCAACATGTTCAAATCATTTCAACAACTATCAAAAGCGAAAGATAGGAGAAACCACTCTCATTCAAAAAGGAGTCTTGTACATATCTTTTTTTTTATAAAAAAGGGGCCTGACAGGGCTTACAAAAAAAAAAGAGAAGGGGGAGGAAGAACGACGTCTATTCCTAAAAGCTCTTTCCTAAGGCTCAGGATCACCACCCTCAGAATCCCTCTTCATCTTATTTAGAGGCCTTCAGGAAGAACTCGGCTCCTCCGAGTCGGCACCTCTTCTACAGACCTCCATTGGTGGAGGAAGGACTATCACTTCGGAGCTGGAGGAGGACAAGGAGGACCCTCCCATCTCTGGCAATTCTTCTTCGACCAAAGCTCTGGACTCTTGAAGACCGAGAAGACCCCAAAGCTTCTCGAGATCTTTGGCCTCAGGGTCACTAAGAGCCATTAGCTCCAGAAGATTCTCCTAAACCTCGGGCCAACCCGAGCAGGACAATATATTGTTGGTGCCGAACACCCAGATGAAGAACCTCTTCCATTCTTCCTCCAACTCAGGGAGGTCGGCATCCAAGCGGAAATCACCTCGATTGCGAAAGAAATAGTAGGGATCCCCCTTAGCGGACCGCACACTGACCACGTGCCCAAACAAGCTAATGTTGGGCACTATCTCTGCCTCAGAGCAGACATCTATAAACACCATCAAAGTGTAGGTGGCGTGCGGGTGGAATTGGCAGGGGGAACCCCCAGAGCCACAAAAACTTCCCTTACAAAGGGATGCAGTGGCAGGCGTAGCCCACACTACAAGTGCGCCCAATAAAGAGGCACACGGTCCTCACCATGCATGTGCACCGGAGTCGAGCTGTCCGACATCCCTATGGTCATCGTCACACGAGAGATATCATACTCATTGTGTAACCAGTTTGCCTCATCCAATGTCGTCTTCGACCTAGACGGGTAAAGGACCCTGAGCTTCCTCTCGCGGTCATTTTGAGGAAAGGCCATGATAAAATCTCTTAAGAAGAAATGAAAGAACCAACAAAAAAAATGTTCGTGAGATAGAGCACCCTTCTAACAGCGTCGACAACTATTTATAAGCCCCCGAAGAAGAAGGCGGGAGAACTCAAGAGACCCAATCCTTAGAGCAACCAATGCAGATACACTTCAGGAATCTAAAACAGATTGTTGGAGATATGAACCATAGCTCACACCAATCAAGTGGCAAAGCAAGGCGCCACCTACTCTAACCCCTGACGCCTCAGTTCCTATGAAGAAACGGTCCCCAAAACTGACTACATCAATTCACCAAAGAGCGGCGGTTGAGCACACTCCACGCCATGTTCCTTACCCATGATCAACGGGCTAGAAAATCTCAAATATCTAGAGCAAACTCATTCCTATTTCACTCAGACCCGACCAAAGTCAGCTCTGACTAAAAGGGGCCAACTGTTATGGTCAGTCACCATACCAAAATAGAAGTATCGGAAGAATACCTGCATAAGCCCAAGCGAGCTATGGTCTGAATCAACTTAGGGGCTCAAAAGCCCAGTCAGAGCCAAGTCCCTCGACTAGACGAGCAGACATGCCTTATTTCGATCGACAGGTCATCAGGACTGACTCGAAGAACATGGTCAGTCACCCCCTCGCAATTAAGACAACTCCTTGAGCAAACGACTTTACTACTGAGTTGCTAAATCATAATGACGACTCACGGATCAACCCGCCTCGGCCAAAGGGATAAGAGCCGACCAAGATCACTTCAAACGTCAATCGATGCAACAGTACTGATTAGTCCTTTCAAGATCTATATTCTGACAACCCTCGTGCACCAGCTGCTTATTCGGCTTACAAGTCATTTCCCAAAGAATTGCCATGATGCTTCTCTGTGTACGAATGACTTCTCCTCTAATTCTCGGTCTCCACCTGGAGAGAAGGACGGCCATGCAGCCAACCTACCCTACACCCTGCCTACTCTGACAAACCCAGAGCACTGAGAAGACCTTTCTCCCCTGACACTAAATGACTTCTCTCCCAGTCACCTGCCGACACCTGGAGGAAGAAATATGACTTAGCAGCCTCTGTTCACCTTTCAAACCGCCTCCTGTGCATATTCAACAAAAGCTGAGGGTCAAACTCCCAGAGGCAAGGGGGCTATAAAAGGAGGTAAGGAAGATAAGGGAGTGGGGGCTCTCTGCTTCTTCTTGCACCTTAATTTTACTCCCCTTCGGATCTTTTTCATCCAGAATATTTTAATAATTCTAGAGGAAAACCCACTGCAATGACATTAATGGCCCAGGGGCCTCTTAACAAACCCTGCCCAAGTTTATCAACTGACTTGACCATCGGAGGTACCACGGGGGAAACTAGTCCCGTATTCCTACGATTCTTACATGTGCAGGGTATCAGTCCACCCCGGGCGCTCAGAATCGGACATAAAGTCGAAGGAAGAGTCGGCCCCAACATTCATCATCTTCTTCTTTCCTACCGTCGCCAGGATCGAAGCTGTGTCAGACAGCGGGAAACCCCCATTGACTGTTTGTTTATGAGCATCAACAGTTATGATTTGAGCAACTCTATGGGCTTACCATCCTATTAGAGAGGATTGATATGTTGATTTTGTCAGAGGTAATGGTTAATATGACAGTGTGAGTTTGTCCCATCATCCTATTGAAGAGGATCGGCGGGGGCAATTTGGAGGAGATTATCAGAGGTAAATAGTTAACTTGATAGTTTTAAGAGATACATCATCCAGTTGAGTGAGACTGATAAAGAAATGACTATCAGAGTTACCGATTAACTTGATAGTTTTTGGGACCCGCCATCTCATTAGAAAGGATTGGCGAGAGAATTTGGCTTTGGTCCTAACTATAGGAATGTTTGACCAGGTGGGAGATGTGGTATGACTCTAACTGTTCAAAGTTTTAGCCGTCTGTTTTGAAAGTGGACCTCTCATGCTTGGAAGGAATCGAGAGGGTATTTTGGCTCTGGTCCTAACTGTAAGAAGGTTTAACCGAGTGGGAGATATAAGGAGCAGTTTAGCCTCATGCTCCAGTGGGAGGGTCTTAATCACTTTGGTTATGATTAAACAGCCACAACGGGAGGTGATGATAGTTCCTGTGGGCCCATTGTCCTGATGATTAGGATCAATGGGGGAATTTGGAGGACATTAGTTATCAGAGGTGACGGTTAACATAATAACTTTTTGTGTTAACCCGTCGTCCTATTAAAAAGGATCGACGAGTGAATGGACTATCAGAGGTGATCGTTAACATGATAGTCTCGTGGAGCCAATTGATCAAAGAGAAGAATTAGGGTAGTACATGGTTTTGCAAAGAAACCGAGGCCACCCACACTCCAACAAGAATCAGGATTTGAAGGGTAAAGACACCTTAATTGACCTCGCGGGAGTTGAAGGATGAAATCCTCTGCTAACACATTGCCCATTCGAGTAGACCATCTCTACTAAGAATGGGTATGAAGCTGTCGTCGGAGGTAGGTTCTCCGGTGATTGACTAATACAAGCGTCACTGATCATCTTTGGCCAATAATAGCCAAGTCTTCACAGTCGGCCCTATAGTTTAGGTCCGAGTTGGTGAACTCAGCAAATGCCATCAAGGGCTTGCTGTGCTTTGAAGCATTGCCCTCTGTTGTGAAGAGGGTTTGGATGAGGAAGTGGTTTCCCCTACCAAGATGTCTTGGTCATCACCCCCTTGAAATTCATATGGCCCTTTATCACCCATGTGCTTGAGCATGCTCTCGACTTGCTCTCCATGACGGATTAAGTCTTTCCATGAGCAAGCTATGACAGCACCCATATTGAACAGAATGTTAATAGAGAGATTGTTCCGGCACATCTCAATGAGAGTGGCTTCGGAAATCCAATCATGTGTATGCAGTGATCAGTTCCTGGACCTCTTGACAAAGTTGCTTACAGACTCAGTCTTCCTCTGCTTTGTAGCTAGCAGGGTGGTCACAAATACTTCTTTATCATCATCGAAGAATCTGGCTATGAAGAGCCTTTCCATGTCCTTCCAGCAGGTGATGGATTCAGGCTTTAATCTGCGGAACCATTCAAAAGCGATCCCCTTGAGGGTGCCAATGAACACTCGAGTCATAATGGGATCATTCCCTACTATACGTTTGGTTTGCGTCTGGAAATAGTAAATGTGATGGGTAGGAGAACCTTTGCCATCGAACTGTAGAAGGTCCAGTGGCTGAAACTTTGTCGGGTAGGAGACCGTATCCCATTCGATTGGATATGGTCTGACAACCCCCATCTTGTTCATATGCTTATGGAGCTTCAAGGCGTCGAGTTGGCTTTAGAACTCATCGAGCCTTTTGTCCCTCGGATTATGATCCGAAGATGACGCTCCTCTAGATGACTCGGATGAGGAGTGAGAAGGAGTAGGCACCTGTTCTTTGTGCTTCGTGGATTTACACGAAGCCCACGAAGTCCTCTCTTTTCCCCCTTCTTCTCACTCAGAAGTTGCTCCAACATCCCTTTCAGGGAATCGATGGTTGCTTGTTGCTCGTCGAGTCGGATATCTCATCAGGGGTGTTGGTCATGTGTACTTTCGCGCCTTCACCATGAATAGAGCTTGAAGCCTGCGACGTTGCCACCGCCGAGCAATCATCAGCGTTATTGTTAGAGACGTATGCTAGACGAGTGTAGTCAAACGGAATGGCTACCCCTATTTGGGCGCGAGTGCGTTGGTGGATACCTTCATGCTCAATAGCCTTGGACCTCCCAGTCACATTGACAGTTGCGACGGGAGCTCTACATCATCGTAAGTCTCATAAGACGTACATTTGTAAGTCAAGTGTCCTCTGAGATCCCCTGTAGGTTGATAGTGACAACCCCAGTGTTGGAAGGACGAGACGTGAAGTCGCATGAAGGAGGCTCAAGGGAGCCGACATGAGGATACTTGGGAAATTCCCTAAGTATCAGATCTAACCGACTACGCCGAGACAAGCGAGGTATGGAATGTGGGCAAGCTCTAGCCGACTACAGGCAAGCTCGAGCATTTGGGCGACCTTCAGCCGACTGTTGGCAAGGTTGAGCCGACTGGTTGTTCAGGTGAGGTTCAAGGCGAACTTGAGCCTCAGCCGACTGCTGACACTCAAATGGAGGAGACTAAAGAGAGTCCAAATGGGAACACTTTGGGAAATTTCCCAAGCGTTGAACTCAGGTGACCTTGCCTAGACAGGCGAGCTTGGGCCTATTGGAGAAGTTCAGCCGTATGTTCATTCCGGTAAGGTTCGCGAGGTTCAACCTCCAATTCTTTCAGGCAAGGTTCACCTGTTTAGCGAACTACCGCTTCTTGCAAGCGGGGTCGAGCTGTTAGGCGAGCTTGCCGAGGTCTGCCTATTTGGCATACTTGAGCTCGTCGGCGAGGCTCAGTCTGACGAGGTTCTTCTGTTAGGCGAGCTTGCATCTGTTGGCGAGGATCGCCTGTTAGGCGAGTTGCAGCTTTGCCTTTCTGGCGAAGGTCGGCTTGCGGGCGAAGTTGGGTCATTAGGCGAACTTGATGAAGTTCGCTTAAACTACAGAGTTCACCATATTTACGAAGCTCGCCAGATTTGGGAAACTCGCCTGAAGAGCGGAGCCCGCCTGAAGAGCGGAGCCCGCCTGAAGAGCGGAGCCTACCTGAATAGGTGGGTTCACCTGATTTAAGCGGTTCGTTAAAATTAGGAACCTTGCTCATGGAGTGAAGCTCGTGATGCTTGCCTAAACTTCTACGCTCGCTGAAAACACTAAATTCGTCAATTTTGGGAACTTTGCGATTTGGCTTGGATCTCTTTAGTCCTGAAGATGAGGGCTTGCATCTTTTGGCGGGCGAGAGCTTTTCGTCACCGTTGCTTGGCTCTTTTGGAGAGGGGAGCATTCATGTTGACGGCGAAGGCGTGGTCCATGCCGACATGAATTGACGTCTCCTCTTGCATGGGGGTCTGCAAGGATCGTTCAACGACCCATCGAGCAGCCCCTGAACTTACATCCTTTGCCTCCGGCTGGCTGTGATGGGTTTGGGGGAGATAGAACCCCCTGTGCTTGCTCGGGTAGAGTTCTCCGACATGGTTACCTCGGCCACTTAGGGCTGGGCCATACACGCAACTCTGTAGCACTGCCGAGACGCATTACCGCTAGGAGAGTATGAAGATAAGTACTCCTCAAACTCGATCACGAGGGACTCAACAGTTGTCCTCGCTACAATTTCGTCGAACTATGCCACCACCATTTCAGTTTAAGAAACGACATCTCCCACTGTGGTCAACATCTTCTGTAGGTGTAAAATTTGATTTCTCGAGATAAGGATCTCGTTTGTATTGATAAGAATAGCTTATTACAAACTAATGAATCAAAGTTATAACAGAAGCGGAAGGAATGCCCTGCTTATTTAACGTGAGGCCTTTGGTAGCGATAGGACACCTCACTCGGTGCTCGTGCCGAGTTTGCTTCCCTTGGACGATCCGATCGAAGTTGCGGGCAAGCTTCAGTATGTAGTAGAAGCTTGATTGGGTGAATTCGATCAACAGAGGCCAAAAAGTGCTTGAAGCTTCAGTACATAGTAGAAGCTTGATTGGATAGTTCGATCAACCGAGGCCAAACAAGTGCTTGTGCTTGTAGGCTGAAGATGCTAAGAATTCGGTCTTCTTGAATGATAAGAAGTTTGATCTCCAAAGACCAAGACTTCGCCGACGGCGTGCCTGGAACAAGGCTGATCTCGAGTCCAAGATGGTCTTGAGTTCTCTGTAATTCGTCCTCAAAGAGGTCGGGTCCTAAGACCCTTTCTCTATGGATGCTCATGGCCTTTTATAGAGAAGAAGGAGAGTGTAATCACTCACTTAAATCATGGGAAGTGACCATTCCCATACTGAGTATGGCCATGAGGAGAATCATGACCAAATCCCTTAAATCGTGGGAAATAACTATTCTCGTGCTGGGTACGGTCATGAGGATAACCAATCCCTTAATTCAAGGGATTTGACTGCTCCCATACTTTAAGTGGGTGGCTGACAGGCTAGGCGAGCTGTCAAGGTTGTGCAGGAGATCTTGGCCTTCAGACGAGGCTGTGCAGACGAGCTTGTGCAGGTGTGGTTGGATCATGCAGGCGAGCTTTAAGCATTAGGAGAGCCCAAGGGGATCGTCAGGCGAGCTCCTAGCTGTCGGGCGAGCTTGCCTTGTGCAGGCAAACTTCAAACATGCAGGCAAGCTTCAAGTGTGCATGTGAGCTTGGGTCATGCAGGCGAGCTCCCAACTGTCGAGCAAGCTTGCCTTGTGCAGGCGAACTTCAAATATGCAGGCGAGCTTGGTAGTTGAGGCTGTGCAGGTGAGCCAGCCTCATTCAGGCGATCTTAAAGCTTGAAGCCTTCAGGCAAACTAAACTCCTTTGCAGGAGGGGTTGCTCTTCAGACGAGCTCCAAAACATGCTACGAAGAACAGGTCGTAACTTTCAAACCGTAACTCAGAATTGGACGAATTATATATGAGAATCGCCTATCTCAACGAGACGGGGCCAACCAAACCCTAAAGTAGGTTTGCGGTCTCCATTTCACCAAATTCCTTACGGTTTGAGAGATATTAGCGTTTTCCCCTTTTTTGCTCTTTCAGGTGAGGTTTTAGCAGTCTTGTTCTGAACTTCTCTGATAGGGTTTAAAAGTAATTTTTATTGCCTACAGACTAACACCAACTCATCATCTGGAGTATATGGATCTTCATCATTGAAGAGAATGTCTCGAATGCATTCCAAAAACCATTCCCAATTACTCTTATTCTCCGTCTCACATATGCAAATTGCTACAGGAAACATTACCCCACCTCCATTCTGAATAGTTACGGTAAGTAAGGTTCCTTTATACCTATAAAAGGGAAGAACAATCATGAAACAAAGTATAATACTTTACTATGAAGTCGTACATTAATACAAGTTTTGATTAGATTGACCTCTACCATACCTATCAAAAAGATGTGTACCATCCAAGAATAACATTGGCCTACATCCCTCCATAAACCTCTTCCAACAAGTATAATAAGACACAAATACTCTTGTAAATCTTCCATCTTCAAGCTCTAAGTGAACAATTGATCCCGGATTAGTTTCCATAACTTTATCCTTAAACCATCAGAGTTGGTCATATGAATATTTAGTATCACCATACAATTCACATTGAGCTAGCTCCTTTCCCCCACCAAATTCTATGATAAGAGATGTCCAAATCAAATTTTATTTTAAGCTTCTTCAGGAAATCAATTGGGCGATAAGTGACTTGTTCCTTCAAGATGGATTTGAGATGATTAGCATTCCACTTACAAGATGCTCGTCTATATCCTTCCTTTCCTATGTCTCCTCCCAAACAACTATGAGAACTTTACTTTTTTTTTACATAGAATCGATCGCTATCTCTACGACGGGTGCAATGAACCACCCATTTGTAGTTTGCTACATTGCATTTTGCTGTCACTCTTTTGGGTTTATTTTTTACAAAATCAAAGTTAAACCCTCATGCAATAGAGTAATTACTTAAACTCCACTGACAATGCTCAACATCATCAAATTATTGATCAACTCTTCTAATTGCGTTGTGCCATGCAAGAGGAATCATACTAGAGCTCATAACTTCCTGATACATACTTTGTGAAGATGAAGGATTTTGTGAATAAGAAACATGTTTTTCACTAGAGGGGATGTACAAATTTCTGCATAGAAAATTGTACAAGAGTTAAAGAAAGTGAGAACTTTAGAATTGATGGTAAAAGTATAAAAATATATCAAAAATGTAAGTTACCTTATATGGACAATATTAGCTTGTTGCCCAAATAATATCTCTTGATTCATCTCAGTGTTCATGACAACTATATTCTCATTACAACTTCAATGTATATTGAACATTATCAAGACATCATCATCATCACATAAACATACATAAATTTTTTGTGTGTGAGGTACTTTGTAAGTCAAGTGCATCATGTTTGCACTACAAGCAATTAGACTTTGCATTGCAACCGCCAAATCTTTGTAACTATCGTTGACATTTAATTTTAAAAGTGATTATTTCCTCTAAAATTCATCTATGCACAATACTATTCTTCATCCATCTATGTTTGTCACAAAAAATAAACAAATTTAAGGAAAATTTCATCAAAAATTGACAACTAAAATCAAATTTAACTAACAAAAAAATGAGTGGTTGAGAAATAATTTTCAATTATAAAATAAGAAATTAATGTGAAATAATTAATGTGAAATTATGTGGAATTAATAAGTGGTTGGCTAAAATCAAATTTAACAAAAATTTCATCAAATTAACTAATTTAACTATTTTTTTATGTATTCATGAATAATAATGAGAAACTAATGTGAAATAATCATGTGAAATAATTAATGTGAAATAATAATGTGTAATTATGAGTGGTTGATTAAACCCTATTTAACTAACATTTTATCAAATATAACAAATTTAACTAATTTTTTGGAATTAATGAATAATAATGTTAAATAATTGTCATGAATAAAATGAGAAATTAATGGTATATACTTGGTAGTTGAGTAAAATGCAAAATTATACCTTCAATTGCTAAGAAAGTGATGAATATCCACCAAAATTACACATTACTGATGGATTGATAAGTGGGTGAGAATTAATTGATGGGTTAATAAGAGAGAGTGAAAGAATATAGTAATGGAGTGAGAGAGGGAAGTTAATTGAGAAATGAAGTGAGAGAAAGGGAGGAGAGAGGGGGGACTCTTCTCCTGCGCCTAACCGCATTAAATACAGTTAGGCGCGAGAGAGGAGAGAAACATGGAACCCTTGTTTCTCTCTCTCTCTCTCTCTCTCTCTCTCTCTCTCTCTCTCTCTCTCTCTCTCTCTCTCTCT
>BQKN01064891.1:61031-89366 GCA_022839385.1 Asparagus kiusianus | reverse complement strand
CTCTCTCATTTACTGTGTTTGTTTTTAATTCCTGTGGATTGCTTGTTGTATGTTTAAATTTGCATATTAGAGCCTTTTGACCCTAATCACCCCCCCCTCTAGGGTCCAACAGATGTATAGCGTTCTGGCTATCACAATAAAGAACTCCTCTCCCTTGCTTCAGATCCAACTCTTCCAAGCACCCGTTCAACCAGATCATCTCCTTGCTTGCTTCAGTCACCGCGACATACTCAGCCTCGGTTGTAGACAAAGTCACAATCTTCTGCAGACGTGAGACCCAACTCACTGCTGTTGACGCTAAGGTATAAACATACCCCGTGGTGCTTCGCCTCGTATCATGATCACCGGCGAAGTCCGCATCCACATATCCCTGCAGCACCAATTCTTTCCTCCTGAAACATAGTGGTTTGTTTGTTGTCCCTCTCAAGTACCGCATTATCCACTTCACGGCCTCCCAATGCTGCTTCTCTGGATTGCTTGCAAATCTGCTCACAACTCCCACTGCATGGGCGATGTCCGGCCTCGTGCAAACCATCGCGTACATGAGACTCCCAATGGCCGAGAATATGTCACCCTGCTCATATGCTCTCTATCTGCATCTGTCTTAGGCGATTGCTCCTCAGATAGCTTGAACTGACTTCCAAGGGGTGTTCTAACAACTTTAGCATTCTGCATGTTGAACCTCTGAAGTACCTTCTCAATGTATTTAGCTTGCCTCAATCTCAATGTCCCTTCAGCTTCATCCCTACCGATTCGCATCCCTAGAATCTGCTTCGCTGCACCCAGATCCTTCATTGCAAATTCCTTTGCTAGCTGCCTCTTCAAACTGTTTATCTCCTCTAAACACGGTCCTGCTACCAACATGTCATCAACATATAATAACAAAATAATAAAGCTGGACTCGAACCTTTTGAAATAACAGCAATGATCTGAATTGCATCTTCTGTAGCCATTGTTCTGCATGAAGTTATCAAACTTCTTATACCACTTTCTCGGGGCCTGTTTTAAACCATATAAGCTCTTCTTGAGCTTACACACCATCTCTTCCTTTTCTTCTTCAATGAAGCCAACAGGCTGCTTCATGTAGATTTCTTCATCCAAGTCACTATGAAGAAAGGCAGTCTTCACGTCTAACTGCTCAAGGAAGAGGTCTTCTGCAGCTACCAAACTCAACACCACTCTGATGGTTGTGAGTTTCACAACAGGGGAAAATATCTCCGTGTAGTCAACTCCTTCCCGCTGTTGAAACCCTTTCACTACTAATCTGGCCTTGAATCTCTTGCTTCCATTACTCTCTTGCTTGACCCGGTAGACCCATTTATTGTGCAAGACTTTCTTCTGCGCAGGTAGCTGGGTTAACTCCCATGTCTCATTAGTGAGTAGAGAATTCATCTCCTCCTGCATTGCATGCTCCCACTGCTGAGATTCACTCACTTGCATCGCCTCTTCATAGATTTCCGGCTCACCGCTATCTGTCAACAATAAATAGTCAAGAGATGAAAGATCTCTGGGATTTGGTTTGGGTACCCTGGATGACCTCCTAGGCTCCACGCCCTGGGTAGTTTCTTCTGCACCTGGAGCCTCCTCCGTTCTGTGGTCAGAACAAACATCATCTCTATTATCTGGAAGTTTCTCTATATCCATGTACTCAGATCTACCTGTATCCGTAGTGCTGCTCCCACTGCTTCGGCTATCCTTGGCATTATCCCTGTCCTTGTACATCACCTCCTCATTGAATATCACATCCCGGCTCCTGATGATCTTCCTGTTCTTCTCATCCCAAAGGCGATACCCGAACTCATCAATGCCGTATCCAATGAATGTGCACTTCTATGACTTCGCTTCTATCTTGTCCCTGACATGGTCACTGATATGAACATATGTCACACAGCCAAATACCCGCAAGTGTGAGAGATTTATCTTCTTTTCACTCCAAACCTTCTCTGGAATCCCAAAGTCTAATGGAACTGATGGCCCGTGATTAATAAGGTATGCTGCCGTATGCACCGCATCCGCCCAAAATGTCTTAGGCACACCTGCATGTAATCGCATGCTCCGCGCACGCTCTGTCAAGGTCCTGTTCATCTTCTCTGCAATGCCGTTCTGCTGCGGCGTCCCTAGAGTAGTCCTCTCTAAGCGAATCATATTCGTAGCACAGAACCTCTTGAACTCCTCCAGGTCGTATTCTCCACCATTATCTGATCTCAAGCACTTCACCCTCAGATCTGTCTCATTCTCGACCATGACCTTCCACTTCTTGAAGATTTCAAACACCTCTGACTTGTGCTTCATGAAGTAAACCCACACCTTTCTCGAGTGATCGTTGATAAAGGTGACGTAGTATCTCGAACCGCCAAAGGAAGACACACTGGCTGGGCCCCATACATCTGTATGAATCAACTCTAGCTTTTGAGCCTTAGGTGGCCTTCCACCCTTCTGAAAACTAACCCTCTTCTGCTTCCCAAAGATGCAGTCTTCACAAACTCTGACTTCCACGGCGTCGATCCCGGTTAGCTTTCCTTGTGAATGTAGAATTTTCATCCCTTTTTCACTCATGTGTCCCAGCCTATTGTACCACAGATATGTACTCTCCTTGCCAGCTGTAATTGCGAGGGTGTCACTCGCATGTGAAGTGAGGTAGAGAGTTCCCGTTTTGTTGCCTCGGGCAACAACCATCGTACCGTTGGAGATTCTCTACGAATCCCTGGTGAATGTCGAAACGTAGCCTTCTGCTCCAAGCTGTCCCACTGAAACAAGATTCCTCTTCAGCTTCGGCACGTGTCTCACGTTCTTCAAATTCCACTTAGAGCCCTTTATCTGTATCTGAACGTCGCCCTTTCCAACAATATTGCAAGGTTCATTGTCCCCCAAGTATACTTTACCAAAGTCCCCTGCTACATAGTTCTGAAGTAATTTCCTATTAGCAGTGGCGTGGAAAGAAGCTCCTGAGTCAATGACCCAAGAATCAGAATCGCTATCCATAGCAAGGATCAAGGAATCTTGCACGATATGAGCCTCCTGCTCACTCGCATCCTTCTTTGGTGCTTTACAGACTGAAGACATACGGCCCTCCTGGCCGTAGTTCTAACACTTCCCTTTGATAGACCTAACCTTCGAGTTCGGCCTCTTCTTCACTGATTTCGACCGATTCCTGTTCTGGTTCCCTTTCTTCTGGCTTCTGCCTCTCTGCTCGAAATTTAGGGCTGAACCTGAACCTTCTGATTCGGACGATTTCCTTCTAACCTCCTCGGATAGAATCATGCTAACAACCTCATTCAGCTTTAACTTCTCTTTCCCCGCCGAATTGTTGATTGCCGTCACACAACTTGCCCAACTATCCGGCAACTGCGATAGTAGTAAAAGGGCCTGCACTTCGTCATCGAACGTGATGTCCACGGAGATAAGCTGATCAACAATCGTGTTGAACTCGCTGAGATGCATCGTGAAGGACCGTCCTTCTGCCATCTTGAGGTTGAAAAGAGTTTTGACTAGATGCACCTTGTTTGCTGCCGACGGTTGCTCGTACATCTTCGCGAGCGCTTCCATAAGCCCCACCATCGTCTTCTCCTTCAGAATATTGTGGCCTACTGATTTGGCGAGTGACAACCGGATTTGCCCTAGAGCCTTTCTATCCAGTACCTCCCAATCACCATCTGACTCCTCTTTCTTCTTTCCTTTTTCCTTGCCCATCAACAGGCGATACAAATCCTTCTGGTACAGATAGTCCTCCATCTGCGACTTCCAGTAGGCGAAATCCGATCCATCGAACTTCTCGATCTTTGATTTGTTTTCCTCTACCATGGCTTTCACACAAATTGCTGAACGAAGCTCTGATACCAGTTGTTGGGGATTCGAAACAATCAATCGAACCCTTACCCTTCCGGACCTTGTGTTGAAAGTAGGAAAGTAGGAATAGAACCACAAATAAAGATCTAACCTTGCAAAATAGTAAAAGGAGACGAACACACAGATTTAACGAGGTTCGGCAACGTGCCTACGTTCTTGGGAGCCACACCACACAATCTTTTATTAATTGAAGGAGAAAAATACAAGCTCTCAAACAAGGGGTTAATCTCTCTGAGATTCTCTCTCTCTTTGCAGTCAAAAAGCTCTCTTTTTTAATGTTGTACAAACCCTAAAACGTTTGGGGTATATATATAGAATCCTGATTGAAACAGATTCCTAAACAGAACAGGAACCTGCCAAAAATACGCGCGGTCGACCGGCCCGGTCGACCGATCAGATTCCAGAGAGTTTGGCGGTCGACCGGCGCGGTCGATTGATCGCAAAACCCGAGAGCAGTTTTCCTACAGGGTTTTAGCGGTCGACCGCACCGGTCGACCGCGACCTGCTCCAGTCTCTTCCCATCTCGTGTGCACGTTCTCGGTCGACCGACCCGGTCGACCGTGGGTCTGTCTACTCGTTTTCTCGTCCTTTTGATTCCAGCTCTTGTCTCAAACATTGGATCTACACCTTAGACTAACATCTTTCTTTCTTCTCGGTGACACGGCTAATCCAAAACCTATCCGCGTAAAATATCGGATAATTACCATGAAAGGACAAGCAATGAGCATTAATCCAACAAAAGCTACGCATGTAGATGAGAACATTAAAGTAACAATCTGAAATAGTCCTGAAAAATTCATAGTGAGTGCAAGTAGATGAGTGCCAATTTTGGACGGCGGGACCTACACCAACATCACTCATTTCAAAAGCATTAACACGTGGAATAACAAGAGTACATACATAAAACCCACCACTTACTCACAAACTGATGTCTAGTATAACAAAAGTACATACATTGATAAAACCCAACCACTCCTCACAAACTGATATCTAGTATTTTTTCCCCCTCCATACGCATACTCCCTCAAAAAGAGTTGCAACTTTACATACGCACATTTTTTTACCCACCATGTACGTACTCCCTCAAACGAGTTGCAACTTACACACTCATGCACGTTAACCTAAAGTTCAATGCATTTAGAACGAGACTTTAATACCAAGCAAGGCCATAAGCTGAGAAACAAACTCTGGATGTCCAGGCCAAGCTGCACCTGTGACTAAATTTCCATCAGTGAAGCAACGGTCAATAGGGTCAGGCTCCAACCACGTCGCTCCCCCCAGCACCACATTGAGCTTCACTGCTGGATACGCCGTGCATTTCTTCCCCTGTAAGGTGCGATATTAAATAAATGGTAAGCATAGAACAATCATGGTGAAAGTTCGGTACACATGATCATCGTAGGTGCACTCCATAGCATTAAATTGGTCAAGAATATTGAAATTGGTCAAGAATATATGTATCAAATTGGTCAAGAATATTGAAATGTCACATGATGATCATGTGTTGACCAAGCCAAACATTTGACAACAGCTAGAAATTTGACCATGTAAGAAAATGATAAAATCAACAGATAATCCTAAAGGACATGAGGTTTTATTATTTGAATATATGATTTTAGTCTGATCTTATACTGGATTTTATGAAACCAATAACCAATTTTTATGTCCTTATAACAAGAAAGCCTACATTTCTTGGCAACAATGACCATTCCCGGGAGCCAACTTTGACCCCGAGAATAAGGGTTGATCAAGGTCCATGTCACAAAGCATAAACATTTATAGCCATGATATCAGCACACACTTCAACCTCAACAGGATGCCCTGCTCTTGGTATGCCAAGGATGAATTGTGTTTCTTAACCCACAGACCGTATCTACCCAAAACGTTTTATGGAGAGGGAAGAGCTCGGGAAGTCTAAGTGTTCTGGTGAGTGGCGTGCTAAACTCACTTTAATTGAGTACCTTATTTTCAGCACATTCAAGAGCAGTGAGTTCTTGCTATAATAGAGGGGGGATCTTTCACAAGATCTGCTGGTGACCCATTGAAACAAGGGACAGTAAGATTGGTAAACTTTCTAGATGCAAGCAAGATGCACTTGGCCATGGATACCATTTACCTTTGTTGTTTTCAGAGTCTAAAAAATCAACCTGACAAAGTGCTTACCACAGGTCAGAGGTTAGGAGAAGTGAGAAGACATATCGTTAACGGGGCAAAGAGGACTAAAGGTAGACTTAAAAGAGCTTGGTTGGCAATGAAGAAGGATATGTTAGTAGTTAATGGAGGGGATGACCCATAATGGAAATGAATGTAAGGATACTCATGTAACCGGCCCCAAATTTGAGATAAAGTCTTTGTTTTTGTTGTACTAAGTGCTCACCATACTTGATGAGAAAACTTAGAACAAAGTGATACCATAAACCATGGCGCATTATCATTCCAAACTATGGTTTCATAACAGGTCATAAATATTAGGGTTAATTGCGGACAGACCCCCGATAGTTCTATTTCTACGGACAGACCTCCTGAGTGAACATTTTTTACTCTAAGGAGTCAAAAGAAATTTACTTAGGGGCACCATGTGCAATTAGGCAATAGTTGAGGGGGTCTATCCGCACCAGCAGAACTACAGAAGGTCAGTCCGCAATTGGGCGATAGTCCAGGGGTTCTATCTGAATTAACCCTACAAGGAATGAAGTTCATAAATCCATTTCACTCTTTATATCTACAACATGATTTGGTAAGGACACTAACATTCTCCTTCAAAAAATTAAGTTATTTTTCTTGAGATAAACAAGGAGCTAATTTAAGCTAGTCCATTGTATATTTAAATTTCAAATTTCCCCTGAAACTGTGTTACCCAACAAAAGTTAATCAAGAAACAGGATTGTTATAATTACCTTAAGAACTCCAGCAGCTGATAAGATCTGTTGTCCATGGCAAATTGATGCTACTGGTTTCCCCCAATCCATAAACTTCTTCACCAAAGTAAGAACTTTCTCATCAAGAGCAAGATACTCTGGAGCTCGACCTCCTGGGATCACTAGTGCATCATAAGATGAAGCACAGGCACTATCAAAAGTCGCATTTAGAGTGAAAGTATGGCCTGGCTTCTCACTATAAGTCTGGTCGCCTTCAAAATCATGGATGGCTGTAGGGCATTTTTCTCCTGCAATTTTCTTTGGACAAACGGCATCAACTGTACAACCTAGAGCCTGAAGAGACTGAAATGGAACCATAACCTCATAATCCTCCATATAGTCCTGCAATTTGTGATTAACAAAAATCAATTACATTAAGCCTAGAATTACACATTGTTGCACAAACATTTTAGATTATACATTTAGCAGTTAATGTGAACATAAATAGGAAAGTAAAGAAACAAGAATGTTCAAGGAAGTAGTGATATACAAGTCAAATTGAAATGGGTGGCCCTCAATTGAAAATATTTACCATCTTAACATCCCTTTGACGGAGTCTGTACTACAGCTTCGATTTGAAAAATCATTATGGGGTTTATAATTTTCATACTCTCTCAATCATCATCATGGTCATGGTGCAATGAACTCACAAGAACAGAAACAAGATGAGGTTTCTTTCTAACTTGCGAAAATCAACATATCTTATTAACATGTTTAATCATCTAGAAATAAATAGACAGCACAATAAATAGATAGCGCTACATAACAGAATTCAAGTGCCAACAATATATAGGACTACAATATGTGACAAATACAACTGAACAGCTGTCAAAGGCTTTATCATTATTATTAATATTTTCCTTAGAGACATGTAACGGACTAAATACAAGTATAAACCGCTATTAAAACACAGAAGAATCATGACATAATATTAACCGTATATTTTTGAAAGAAAATATGTCCAATACATTTCAAAAGTTGAATTATGAAGTTCTTATCTGCAAAATATCCTCATGACATTGCTTTAGTAATAAAGTGTACTTGCATTCAGGTCAGATTAGTAAGCGACGATAAATATTAGTTGACAAGAAATAACTGATATAGTAAAACACCGACAATACTAGTTTGCAGTGCATGACATACCCCACAAAGAAACAGAATCTTTTTATCTGATCCTGTTACAGAGCCACCTAGAGCTTTCACAAAGAGCTCGATAAACTTGGGATGCCCTTCATATGTTGGTCCAGTTATCAGATTTCCATCAACAACACATGTAGCCATTGTCTCTGGCTGTATCCAATGAGCACCAGCAGCAATTAGAACTGGCTTTACAGGAGGATATGAAGTACATTTTCGGCCTTTCACCACATCTGCTGCTGCTAAAATCAACTGTCCGTGGCAGATGGATGCAATTGGCTTTCTACTTTCTTGAAATTTACGCACTATAGTCAAAACCGAGTCATCCATTGCAAGATACTCTGGAGCTCGTCCTCCAGGAAGAATTAGACCATCATATTTACCCACATCAATCTCAGAGAATGTGGCATTGAGTGTGAAATTGTGACCTCGTGACTCAGAATATGTCTGCAATCATGACAATTACGACATGTGTCAGGAGGATTCTTTCTTAAAACATGAAAATAAGCAAGGGCACATCAATAATAGTGTACAATATAGTATCTCACTCGTGAGTATAACTTTTTGAGACCAACCACTTGTTCCTAATATCTAAATGAAACTGCCTGTAGCTGGAAGCCTAATATTCAATAATGTGATCAGCCTCATCATCTGAGCCACAGTAACCAACTTTAAATGACAGTCTTGACCCAATTGACAGAATCATAACTACAGCTGTTGCTATAATATAGAGAGATTTCTAATATTTGAGTCAACAACGATACTCATAGTTCCATCTTTTCTAGAATGGGCCGGAGCCCGGTTCAAGCAGAATTTAGGCAAAACCAGGAATTAATTCCAGATCTCGTACACAATGCAAACAGACTCTGATAGTTTTACACCATGTTATGAAGGCACTTTCTCAATTACCTACATTTATTCTTAACTAAGCTAACATTCAACTGAGCACAATCATAATCCATTATAGCAGAAAATTTAACTTTTAACAAGGAGAAAACACTAAGATGTCGTGATTGGAGAAAAATAAGAGAGGATGAAGGAATTCTGAATAAGGTTTATACACACATATTTTCCATAAGCACACTATAGCTTAATCATGCCACGTAAAAATAACAACTCAGATATCTTTGCAACATATTACCGTCAGAGGTGACAATGTCGAGGTTAATCCATTAACCCTAGTCATCTATCTTAATTTATAGGATAAAGCTATAATGCTCTTACCTTCATATCTAACCGGTCTAACCAGGTAGTGCAGGCCAAGTGTCTACACTTACCTATTTATGCATTTATCTATGAGTTAATTAACTCTTTGCTAACAAGTATACATTCAAGGATGGATGTACATTTTTTTGGGACCCCCCCCCCCCCCCCGCAGGGGGGGGGGGTAGGGGGTGCCCCATAAAAGTTGTGAAAAATCAGAATTTATCTACAATTTTAAGAGGTGCCCCTATAAAATATTCGTTTGGTGCCCCCACATAGAGAACAACTATGAAAGACTATTGTAAAAACTTAGTAGTGTCTTGTTAGTTTTTGTGATGAAAATGATCATGTCCACGAAAATGATAACGAAACGTATTGTGTTGAGATCATTGAGATTATTGTATAAATAATTTTCTATTGGTAGAATCTGTATTATATAAGTCTTTAGTTATAATTGTATAAGTGACCCACAGGGGAAAAAAATTCTGGCTCTGTCCTTTCTTTCTGAAGATATTCTGGATCTGAACTTGTTAATACATTACGTACAACATTCTTATGGACTCAACTTATGCTTTTATTCAAGCTTCGATTCCATTCTATTAGTGTATTACGAGTGATGAAAAATGTTATTGCATCTCTTATTTGAATAAGAGAGCTCTTAGATAGTGTATTGTTGCGCGAGAGCAGTGAATCATGTTGCAAGTCGTCTAAACAAAGACAATTTGATTTTCAAAACATCTGATTTCACCTTTAATCATGAAGAAAATACTTACCCTATACCCATTATAGTAAAATAACTCTAATTTCCAAATAACCTATTATGATGGCATCTAGCTATGTTACCTGGGTACTTCTAATTTGAAGCCATACTCGTACCCAACACATACCCATACCCATATCATATCCAAATTACACTTCTTGCATATATGCATACATTTATTCGGACATGTACTCAATTATACAATACATTTTTTTAATTCAAAACACTTGCCATACATTTTTTGGACATATATCCTACACTTCACATCCATTTCTTGAAACTCATTGGACATAGGTTAGGTTCCAAATAATGATTTTGGAGGGTTGTTTGGATGTCTAGTTCAAGAACTTGTGATTTTTCAATTTAAAATCCACATAATAAAAGAAGCATAAAGATGTTATAGGAATTTCAATTCTCATCCTTGTTCTCATATAAATTATTAACTCTAATATGTAATATATGTGAATATAAATATTCATATAGCCGTGTCCCCGTACCCTATTTTTTTACAAATTTGTCATGTACCATACTCGTACTCATGCAACATAGGCATTTACCAACCGCATTATGGCAAGGCAAAATCATAATATTGACAGTTTCAACTAGCCAATTAAAAAGGATAAATTTCAAAAATACCATGAACTATTAGAGGGCACTTTACTACCCAACACCCTTGTTTGACTTTGATGCCTTAAATTTCTATTTCGACAATTTTATACTAACACAAAAAAGTTGAAAGGAGAAAAAAAGATTTCTCTTATAAAGCTTCAGCTTTCTTTGTGGGGAAAATGAGGAATAAAGTTAGGGCTTTGGGGTATCAATTTGTCAAACTAATGACAATTTGAAAACTTTGGTATACCAAAATGTCAAAATAGAACTTCAGAGTATCAAAAAAGCGATGAGCTTTAGGGTATTAAAATGCAAATTAACAACAAAATAATCACACGCTATTTTTTATTAGAGAAGACTATGATAAAACTTTCAAATCAAGGAAGAAAGTACTTAAAAAATCCGTGGTGGATATCAAATAACGATCTAACCTGTTCATGACAGCTTGGACTTCATCCGAAACACGGTTGGTTTTGAAACATAAATAAAGTTCCCTATATTTTATTCGTGGCTAATTTTCTGAAGTTTGTGGTGTTTTTCTACTAACTTAGAGTGTGTTTGGTAATCGAGATGTTTGTTTTTGTTGTGTTTTTTAGAAAAACACCATGCCATTGTGTTTTTTTAAAACATGTTTTGAAAACACCATTTATAGTTATTATTTATAAAGCGACGCCGGCGACGAGCGGGTGGCCGGCGACCGACCGACGGGTGGCGGGCGGACATCGGTGGCCGGCGGGCGGCGACGACGGGTGGTCGGGTGGCGGCGGCGTGTGGTCGGCGACGGGCAGGCGGGCGGCGGGTGGCTAGCCGACGGGCGACGGGAGGACGACGACCATCGGCGACAGCCAGTCGAACGACGACGGGCGGGCAATCGACGGGCGACGGTGGCGGGTGGCAGGTGGGTGGCAATAGGCGGCGGGCGGCAGCGGCCGGACGATGGGCAGTCGGTGTCGGCGGCCGGCCGGCGGCGGCGATGGGCTGAGGCGGCCGGACGACGTACGGGCGGCGACAGGTAGGCGACAGCGATGGGCGGCGACGGGCAGGTGGCGGCAATGGGCAGCGATGGGAAGGCGGCGGGCAGGCGGTCGTCGGCGGCGACGGACGGACGATAGGCGGGCGGGCGGGCGGGCGGGCTGTGGGGGCCGGACGACGGGCTGGCAGCGATGGCGGGCGGCGGCGACTTAGAGGAAAAAACAGAATCTCAAAAGACCTTTTTGGTGTTTTGAGAAAAGTGTTTATTTTTCAGATTTTGTAAAGGGTCAAGTCAAAAAACGCCCCGGTTGCCAAACGCGTTTTATTATTTTTGTTGAAAACAAAAACAGAAACGGCAAAAACGCCACGGTTGCTAAACGCTCCCTTAGAAGTTCACAATTCGTTTGTTCACGCTATTTTTATACAAACCTAGCAGTACTTCACAATAGTTTTGTGAAATCAATCCAACAATTTAAAAAAAAAAGTCCTTTACAGGTCAATATTTTTGTTTATGCAAACCTAAGTAGTACACAATAGATTTGTTAAATTTACCCGTAAAGATGTACTCCCAAACATCCCAACTACGCAACGATGAAAGTTATCAATCTAAGACTCGAAAACCCAGCAAAATACTTTATGGGTTCAATCCAAAATTTTCCAAATTACCACCTGATGCCCTGATTCCTGATGAACAGCAGTCCTGATAACCTCGCCGGATTTCTTTCCAGGGCAGACCGCGTCAACTGAGACGCCATAAGCTTGCAGGGCTTGAAAAGGCACCATCACCTCCAAACAAATTAATTAAATCAACAAAATATTCATATAGAAATCTAAAGTGATGAAATCAGAGAGAGAGAGAGAGAGAGAAAGGGTTCACTCAGCACCTCGTAGTCTTCTACATAGTCGCCGCAGATCATTAGAGCAGATTTCGCCATTTTCTGATTTCTGTCGACTGGAGTTCCCTCGGGAGTGACCGTAAAATGAAGAGGGGGTAGCATTGTATATAATATAGTGGTGGAATAAACTGCAGAAAAACCCCCCTCACGTTTGAAATTTGTCAAACCCCCTCAAGTTTTGTTTTAAAAAAGAAAACTAAACTGCGTTACTTCTGAGGTAACCCCTTCCAACTCTCAAAATGTCACAGACCCTCCTTCAAGTTTTTGTTAGAAAACCCCCAAAGCTGACACTGTTAGGGGGGGTTTTCTTGGAAAGAAATTTAAAGTTAAGGGGCGTTTCGTGACATTTTTATAACTAACGAGGTTATCTGAAAACTCCCAAACTTGAGGGGGTCTTTAGAAATTAGCCTTTGTGATTCCAGAAATGGAGTGTTGGAGCGGCGAGGGAGGGCACAAGAAGCTGGCACGTGGGAAGTGGACAGAAGTGGTGACTGCAGGGTTGAGATAAGGTTTTGTGTGTATCGTGTGAACTTCCGGTTCCTTCTTTTTTGTTTTCTTTTCGGCTAATTATGGTTTTGTGTATATCATATGAACTTCTGGTTCCTTCATTTTTGTTTTATTTCCGGCTAATTAGCACTCAAGGGTTGTGTGTTATAAAATTGCATTTTTTTTTATTGTACAAAAATCATATTCATTGCAATCTAAGTCCATCAAAAAGTGTCAGATTCTCTATATGATCTAGTTCATTCTCAAGGAGGTTTCTTAATGACAGCCAATGAAATGATTATATAGCAATCTCTGTTTCCAGCTGCATGTTGGTGCATCTGGCATGCACGAAATAGCAGGATTTTTAACAATGAAGTACCTAATTTTGAAATTGTTATTAACTCCACAGTTCACTTTATTAATGAATGGGCATGCTCATTTTCAAGCAAGGCTGTAAAAAGCTTCCAAGTTAGCTTAGAAAGGACATGAATTTTTCACTGTTCCAATTTCGAGCAACCATGAAGCTATACGAGAAGTGCAAGAAGAGGAAGAAACAAGAGATGTGCTAGAAGAAGCAACAAGGAGGGCAAGTGCATAAAATCTGATTGATTAAGCTTTTTATTATTTTGTAAATGCTTTACTTCTTTTGAGACTTTTCTTTCTCTTTTATGGTCATGTGGCCGGCTTTGATCCATTTTTATATCAATGGTGAATGACGGTTAGAGTCCTTTTGTCATCATCATTGATATACTAATGGAGAAGGTCTCATGCTTTATTTTGAGAGAATGTCTATATTTCTATTAATATTACTGTAGAATATTATATGCGTCGCTATCTTTAACAAAACTGAACGGGAACTTTTCCCTTGTTTTCTGACTGAAAAAAAAGTGTCGGTTTCTTTGCAAATGTAAAATATCTATATTCTTGGGCTTAGAATTCACTAAAGATCGATGGCGTGGCATTAGTTTGTAGTTTTCTAGTTATAAGCAAAGGCTTTCAACGTTTGTTTCGACCAAATTGGCTGCAGCAAATGTGGGTATTTTTGCTCTTCTGAATACAGCAAAGGAGAATATTGAGTGACTGAAACCACCTGTCGGTATTTTTGCTTACAGAGCTTCTGAATAGAGCAGAGGAGAATATTTCTTCCAAAGATTATTTTTGAAGTTAATTGTAACCCAACTTCACACGTGTTTATTAATAATTTCACATGTATTTATTACTCCACTACATGATATGGTAAATAGCACTAGACGCTTAATCCCATAATTCCTTCACAAAGTCAAACGATAGCTAGAAAGAACTCGACAAAGAGCAACCCTAATTCAACCCCTAAGCTCATCAAGAAAATTGCAGGGAGCACACAAACTCGTCCTCTGATATAAGTAGCATATAACAGACCCCATTTAATCAAAAGATGACAATAACTATGTCATTTATTAAAAGACCATAATTTAAATAAAAAAATAGTGCTGCACTGCTTCTGCTCAGCATTAATTTCCTTTCTGAGGTGGATGAACAAATATCTGGCATTACGATAGTTTACAGAAAGAAAAAGAAAGGGAAAATGTGTGTTTTCATGTTCTCCAATAATTTACAGAAGGATTCAACCAGCATTTCATACATCTTCTCAAGTCCCTAACCTTTTAGTACCACATTCGGAGCAGAATTTGGATGTCTCCCTGAGGTAAGGCGCACCACATTCATCACAAAACTTGGCAGGAGTTGTGAGCTGAAACAGAAGGATCAAATCAGAACCATGACAGATGAAAAACACTGGAATAATGCCACTACTGCCAATACAGAGAATGGTTGAAACTAACACCACATGCATAATACTAACTTCAATACTATATTTTAAAGTTCGATAATACTAGTATTGAAGTAAAGAATACACTAACTAATAAGTAAGCAAGCACAAAGAGGGAGGAATATGTAGCTATATAATATATGCAAATTTCCGACAATTTCTCACATCCTTTGGATTCATTTGGCAACTGAAATAGGAAAAAAAGGACAGTAGAAAAATCAGAGGTAATTGTTATAGTCATTCTGCAGCTGCAACAAATAGTATTAAACCTGATACCTCCACCCAAAAAAAAAGGAAGAAGTAACTGACCAAACCCTACTACATTCTCAGGTGTCAAAAGTTTAGAAGCCAAGGGCAGCATAACTCAAGCCCAGAGCTTTATGGATCATCATTAATAAAAACCAAGTTATTTGGATATAGAAGGACCATGTTTTCAGTTACTTACTAGTCGTATCAGTTTATATGAGAATACAACAATCATTGACTGCATTTTCAGTATTATAAAAGAAAAGAGAAATCCTCACAAGCAAATGCAAGCGCCCTCCAACAAGGCCTCCAGAAACGGATTGCATGCAGGCCATATGCTGTGACATAGTTGGTGACTGATGTTGATGAGGAATCTCTTGTAAATGAGAAGGATGCGTACATGGATGCATTTGTGGAAACTGTGTAGCATGTTGAGTTTGTTGCATGCATTGGTTATGTGTTTGGTGGACAGCATGAAACTGAGGTTGCTGAGTAAGCTGTTGAATATGATGTTTTGGCGGAGGCTGCTGCTGATTTTGTGGCTGTAAAAGTAAATTTTAATGTAAGAAATAGAAATAAAGCTATTCATGTGCAAGGTATCTCAGAGAACGAAAGTAAAATATATTTGGAGAGTAGATGAGAGCATACTTTAAACGTTTCGTGAGTAAAACAAGAGCCAAACTAAGTTGAGAAGAAATCACAACTACACCTTGAGATCATCATTAGCAGTTTAATCACCAAACAAAACGTTGATTCACTTAAACATTGCAACAATGTTATAAAAATCCTGAACAGATTTGAAAAACACAACTCCTGAAGATTAAAACACACCATATCCAGTGCCCATTAGCAGTGTTATCGATGGGGAGCAGAGCAAGGGCCTCAATCTGGAGGTGAGAAATCGTCGGTGATTTGGCGGAATGGGGTTAAAATCCATGACGAAGAAGAAGGCTACCAAGATGAACAGTATGTGGAACTGTTCAACCGTGAACAGTAGCTCTTTTTTTTTAATGCTTATCTGTTCTGACTTGGTTGGATGGTGGGGATTCTTTTGGAGGAGAAATGGGTGATGGATAATTGAAAGAGAACTTTAAAAGGTACTAGGCATCACACCTAGGGGCCTCACACCCAATGGCTTCACATCGTAAAAACACTTTACATGCCAATAAGCAATTCATATGCTCAAGATCAAATGCAATTTTTTAATTAATCAATGTCTATTCCTCATGGAAGATTACATCTCCTATTTATAGGAAAAGAAAGCAACAAAATACTTAAGTAAATAAAAATCTTAATCAAATCAAAACCTAATAAAGCCAAAAGACAAATTTAGCTAAAATATAAAAAGAGATTTCAAAATCAAATCCTAAAGAAATCCCAACTAAAAAAAGATTACATGGAATCAAATTAAATATAACTAAAATCAAAATTATTCTAATAGATCTTAAAATGTTTTGATGGACGATCCATAATTATCCTGCATCAAATCTCCCCTTATTAGAGAAAACTCGACCTCGAGTTTTATAATTAGAGAGCATAATGTTTGACTTGATTGGTAAGAAGAATTCTATTATAGATTGCACGATCTTCAAGATAAGCTGTAAAACCCGATATTGAGTTGGTAGTGGAGGGTCTAGAATAACGAACTCAATAACTATATTATCTTAAAATTTGCATTGCATATCGATCTTAAGTTCAAATTCTAAGCTTGACTTGAGCTCCGGGTTCGATACAAGATCGAGCATTAGATCGACCTACTACTTTGTTTTTTGTTCCAACTCTTGTTTAAGCTTAATCGCTGGATCTATCTTTTGATTTGCTTCTTCCGGCTGTAGTTCAGCTTTGCACGCTAGATTGGTCTTTTGATCTACATCTGATTCTGGCTAACGCTCAGACTCGGGTTTTGGTTCTTGATTAAATTTTAATCTTGCTCTGCTTTCTCATTTGGCTCAAGTTGAGACTTCAGAACTGGACTGAAATCAAATTTTGATTGAAGATTCACATCTGGCCGAGGTTGAGGGCTTTGTATTAGCTTTGCTTCAGAATTTGAAGAGAAACAATATCTTTTGAATGATGAACTAGAGTACCTCCTTTCCAAAAGAGCTTTCATAGTTGTCCACGAACGGATGTTTGAATGATAATAGTTTTTATACACAAATATTTTGCCTCTCTCTTTAGCCTACACTTAGCATATAAATACATTTCCAGTTTTGACATATCATAGATAGAAAACATATCTTCTATATTGAAAATCCAGACGTCAAATTCATATGGCTCCTCATATCCATTAAATCCATAAAAGTAAGCTAGAGTATTACATTTAAGTGGATTAAAATCATATCCTTGTGAAGGAGATAGCGATATTTTACCCCTGATAACTGTGGATCTTTCGGTTCTGATACTAAATGATGGGGAGCGACGCGAGGGCCTCAATCTAGAGGTGAGAAATCGTCGGCGACTTGGCGAAATGGAGTTAAAATCCATGACAAAGAAGGCTACCAAGATGAACAGTACGCTGGTGTTGTTCAACCATGAACAGTCGCTCTTTTTTTATGTGAAGTTGTTTTGACTTGGTTGGATGGTGGAGATTCTTTTGGAGGAGAAATGGATGGTGGATGATTGAGAAGGATAATCGAAAGAGAACTTTAATAGGTATTAGGCATCACACCTAGAGGCCTCACATCCAAGGGCTTCACATACTAAAGACACTTCACATGCTAATAAGCAATTCACATATTCAAGATCAAACGTAATTTTTTTATTCATCAATGTCTATTCATTATGAATGATTATCTCTTATTTATAGGAAAAGAAAGCAACCAAATACTTAAGTTGTGTTTGGTTCAAGTGAAAGTGATGGAAAGGAAAAAGAAATGGAAAGAGAAGAGGAAAGGAAAAGAAAAAGGAAAGGAAATAAATTCTTTTTGTTGTTTGGTTGGGAAGAAAATAAAAATGAAAGTCGGAAGTAAAATAAGAATAGTTTAATAAAAGTAAAGTAGAAACTGTAATTAACTTATGTTATATAATCTATATGAATAATATTTTAAGTGATATTTTTCTAGCCTAGAATTCAAGACGTGTTGCTCGTTCTTTATAAGAAAATATTAACATTGAGTTAATGACTACATTGTTGTGTAAGCAAAACTAGAAAGGTTTTTTATTAGTATTAGTCTCTTAAAATCTATCATTTTTTGAAACAGATCCTCAAATTATTGAATTGCTATTAGGTTTTCTGAGTCTTAAGTTATTTTAAAATTAGTCCTTCAAATCATTTAAATTGCGAGTAAGCCATGGGAGAAATAATTCTAAAATTAGTATCTCGAATCAAGAGTGAAATAAGCAATTCAGGAGATTAGCTTGAAATAATTTATGAACATCAAGGATCTAATAGCAAGTTCAATGTTTCAGGGACTAATCTCTAAATATTTTAAAACTTGAAGGAGCTAGTACAAATTTAAAGATTTAAACTCATTTCTTCGAAATGTGAATGATGGTTGAAAAAATAAAAATAGAAAACATTTTCACTTCTACACTGCAATATAGTCAATTTAATTATGGTATGTGATGTGGGGCCACATAGAACAGACGAGTATTTTGTACCAAGCTGAAACTGAGAACAGACTCATTTATTATAGCAGGCTCATTTAGTTTTCTCATGTGGATCTCACATGAAAACGAAAGTGCTAGTAAGCTGCTGTCTCCGAGTGCGTCCTCTATCTTCTTCCTCCCCCGACAAAATTTTCCGCTTTTTTTGCTTGGTCTCAACGAGGAAAGAATCGAGGAAAAATTCAGCTTCTAATTTTCTCCCGTTCTTATTTTCTTTTTTCTTTTCTTTCAAACTAAACAATTAAAAATGACTTTCTTCCTCAATTTCTTTTCCTTTCTTCCATTTTCATACCAAATAGGTCCTTAAGGAAGTAAATAAAAATCTTAATCAAATCAAAGCTTAACAAAGCTAAAAGACAAAACCCTAGCTAAAATAGAAAGAGATTTCAAAATCAAATCCTAAAATCCTAACTAAAAAAATATTACATGGAATCAAATTAAATATTACTAAAATTAAAATTATTCTAATAGATCTTAAAATCTTTTGATGGACAATCTATGAGTATCCCGCATCAATTATCAAAGTCACGCATTTCAGTGTGCCTCATATGCCCTACAACGCGGGGCCAGTGTTTTCAAAGGCGCATTGGGGCGCGCGCCTCGGGCGCAAGGCGATGCGGCGCAGTGGTTTCGCGCCCCGCATGAGGTGCGGGGCGCTCGGCGTAAGCGGAGCGCGCGCCTGCGAACGCCTTGCAGCGCCTCAAGAGAGGCGGTGAGGCGTGCGCTTCAGTTTGAAGGGGATTGGGTTGTTGAATAGCGGGCTATCGGGTAAAAAAACCCGACTAAAACTTAAACCCAAAGTCCCAAAAAACAATTCGGCTCACCTCTTCGATCGCCACTGCTCTGCAAAGAATTAGGGCTTCTTTCTTCCGTTCTCTCTCCACTGCGGCGACGACGAACAAGCAGCCGGAGGTCGACGAGCAGCCGTTCTCTCTCCACTGCGGCGACGAGGAACAAGCAGCCGGAGGTCGACGAGCAGCCGGAGGTCGACGAGCAGCCAGCGACGAAGGTATTTTGCTTTTTTTTTTCTCTGCTGTTTTTTTTTTCTTTTCTCTCTTCTTTTGGTTCGTGTTCTGTCTTCCCGATTCTTCATTTTTTTTCTTCGTTTTCTTTTCTTTTCTTTATCTGCTCATTTCTCTCTCCCCTTTTCTTTCTTTTATATTTTTCTTCGTTTAACTTTTTCATTTTCTTTTTTTACTTTTTTTTCTTTTCTTTATCTGCTCGTTTCTCTGCTCTTTTTTTATTTTTTTTTCATCTTCGTTTTTCTGTGCTCGTTTCTGTGCTAGTTTTTTTTTCATCTTATGAAGATAGGATAGTTCTGTTCATGTGAATTGTTTGATAATTTTGTCATATGCATTATAACTACATCTACATGATATATTATATTATATTGTTGTCATGTTTCTCTTGAGGAATTAGACATCATTTATGGAACTAAGAAAATAATTAGTAATTTTACGTTTTGGTCTTACTGTCTTATACTTAAGATGGGTTAATCAAATGATTGTTTGACTGTAGAAATGCTAACTAACTTACAAAGAGATTTACGGACTAATTGCTTGTTTCTTATTAATACATATCATGATATCAATCATAATTGTTCAAAATTATGCGAGATTGCGAGTATTGCGAGTATTGATTCTTGCTATTTGAGCTAGGTGTAGTGCTACACTGCTATTAGTTGACTTGAAAGTTGAAACTTGATTCGCCATTTATAACCTGTAAAGAAGGAAAACAAAATTTAGCAATATAGTTGTTAGTGTCATGCAATATAATATATTAGTATGAAAGTGAATAATTTTTCATTCATCTTGTATATCTCAAAATACTAGTGATGTGTTATGTAAAAAAAATACTAGTGAATAGTGATGTAATATTGCAATATGAATTTAATGTATATATGTGTTTTGGTGTAGATATGTCTTCATCGGCGAGTGGTGGAAGAAGACAAGATCCTACATGGAAATATACTTCATTGGTTGATGAAGGGAATGCCAATAAACATAAGTGCATATTTTGTAACAAGATCACAAATGGCGGCATATCCCGACAAAAAGAGCATCTAATCGGGACGGATAGAAAACGCAAAAATGTGAGTCTTTGTCAAAAAGTCCCTCCCGATGTGGTTGAAGAGCTAAAAGATTATGAAGAAAGACAAAAGATGGCTAAAAGACAACAAGCTATAGATGAATATCTCCCCGAACTTGGAGATGAGAACATGGTGGAAATTGATGATGAGGAGGATGAAGATGAACAAGTACAAGAACGTAGAGATAGAGGAAAAGGCTCGGCGGTTCCTAGGTCATCTTCAATAACGGCAAGAGGAAGAGGGACTGTTGGCATGCACAGTGCGGGATCTTCCACAGGCTCAAAGAGGAAGGGGCCGATGGATGCATTTCTTACATTCGATCCCGCTCTTGAGGTCGCCAAGGATGAAAGAAGGCGTAAGTTGAGACAATCGTGTATTGAAGAAAGTCTCAACAAAGATGCAGTGGCTAAAGTGCATCAAGGCATAGCTCGGTGGTGGTATCAAGCCGGCATTCCCTTTAATGCCGCTCGTCTTAGATCTTTCAAAATCATGTTAAAGTCAGTGGGGGCTTTTGGGCCTAACTTGCCTCCTCCGACATTACACCATTTGAGGGAGCCTTTGCTTAGAAATACACTGATGATCTGATACAACCTCATAAAGAGGTGTGGGCTACCAAAGGTTGTTCTTTTATGTCAGATGGTTGGAGTGACAGAAAGGGGAGAACATTGATCAATTTTCTTGTGAACTCTCCTCGTGGTACAGTGTTTCTTTCATCTATTGATGCGTCTGATGAGATCAAGACGGGTGACAGAATGTTTGAGATACTTAGTGAGCAGATTAAGCTCATAGGACCTCAGAATGTTGTTCAGATCGTCACGGATAACCATTCTAGTCTTAAATATGCAGGTAAATTTTAAGCAATTAATTTTATTTTGGTTATGAATCCTTTGCTAATGCTATATTAGGATGCTCTTATATTGATCTTTTTTTTCTTCTTTTTTTTATAGGAGCGGAATTGGAAAAGGAGTATCCTCATTTATATTGGACTCCTTGTGCTGCTCATTGTATTAATCTCATGCTCAAGGATATTGGTAAACTATCATCTGTGAAGCTAACCTTGAGTCGAGCTATGGAGTTGACTGGATTCATCTACTCACATGCGTGGGTTTTGAAGCTGATGAGAGGTCAAACTAATGGCAGAGAGCTTCTTAGACCGGCGGTGACACGATTTGCCACATCATTTATGACTTTGTCAAGCATCCATCGACAGAAAAATAACCTCAGAAAGATGTTTAATTTGGAGACATGGAGGCAAAGTAAGTGGGCAAGAGATTCAAAGGGCAAATCAGCTGAAAGGATAGTTCATATGCCATCTTTCTGGAACAACATTGTTCGTATTCTCAAGCTGACGGCTCCTCTTGTTGGTGTTCTGAAACTTGTTGATGGTGATAAAAAGCCTGCTATGGGATACATTTATGAGGCGATGGATAGAGCTAAGGAGACTATTGCTAAAGCCTTTGGTGATGATCTTTCAAAATATTCTGAGGTATTTGATATCATTGATAAGAGGTGGCAGGATCAGCTTCATCGGCCTTTGCATGCTGCAGGATATTACCTTAATCCTGCATTTTTCTATGACCATCCAAACATTCAAGGGGATGACGAAGTTATGAGAGGTCTTTATCAAGTCATTGAGAAGATGGTGCCCACACAAGACCAAGACAAGGTTGATAGGCAGTTGGATATATACAGGCATGCTGGGGGTCTTTTTGGTATGGAGATAGCTAAGAGAAATAGAAAGAAGAAGTCTCCAGGTAAATATGCATAATATAAACTCTCAATTGACTAGATTTTTTATAAGAAATACACTACTAATCACAGTCTATTTAAATTGACAGCTGATTGGTGGGAGTCTTATGGTGCATCAGCACCAGAGTTGCAGAAGCTTGCTGTTAGAGTCCTCAGTCTTACTTGTAGCTCCTCTGGCTGTGAAAGAAATTGGAGTACTTTTGAGCAAGTATGATTAGTTTTATTTTATTAAACAAAATAGATTTAATTCCCTTAGAGATATGGATATTGATTTGATTGATTTGTATAAATTACAGATACACACCAAGAAGAGGAATAAATTGGATCATAAGAGGCTGCAAGATCTAGTTTACTGCAAGTACAACCAAGCTTTAAAGGAGAGATATGACTGCAGAGATTCTATTGATCCGATTAAGTTGGCTGATATAGATGAAAGCAATGAATGCTTGTTAGGGCAGTTCGGTGAAGGTGAAAATGCAGAGAATGACTTGGTGGAGGGCGAGGACAACCTTACATATGGTGTCATAGGAGATGCGATGGGAGCTGAAGAAGATGATTCTATGTATCTAAGATCGACTAATAGGTTTCGAGGATCTTCGAGTGGTATTGGTTCTTCGTCAAGGAGGAGGGAGCCAGTTTCTGAGTCGGAAGATGAAGAGGAGTTTAATGATGAGGAGGAGACTGAAGAGGAGGATATACCCTTAGAAGAAGATGATGATGATGTTAATGAGGACGATTAGTCATTAGAGGCACTAGGCTATTATTTTGCTACTTATTTGCTTTGTTTAATTAGATTGCTTGTTTTGCTTTGCTGTTAGTGAACTCCTTAAGTGTTCTAGTTGCTTTTTTTTTTTGTTGGACAACTTGATTTGCTTCAATGATTAAAACTTTATCTTGTCATCTGGTAGTATATATTTCATATATCTTGAGTCCTTGACATTTTTAATGTGAAATTTCACAAATATATATATTTTTCATTCATCTTGTATATCTCAAAATTTTTGTAGAATGGACTGCGCCTCGCTTCGCTCGGGCGCGCGCCTCGCATTGCGCCTTGCGCATGTGCGCGTAAACTGACTTTGCGCCCCGCATTGCGCCTCGCGCATTGAAAACACTGCGCGGGGCAATAGCAAAATGCCTTGCATCTAATACGACATCGCTTTTTGTGCCTCAGTGGAGCCTTATGCTTCGCATAAGGCGCATGCAAGATATAGCCTCATAAAAAAATTCTAAGATTTCAATTGGGTCCTTGTACTTGATATCTCATCCCGAAAAGCTAAATAAACCAATTAGAATTTCAGTAACCTGTAAGGACCTTAAATGATCCTCGTTTACTATTTAATTTTGCTTCGATATTGGTCATGACTAGACTTTTACTTACAAAGTTATGAACTTCAATATTATGTTGGATTGTGTTAGCATTATGAATTAAGACCTTATTTTTTGATTGGTAGTAGATATTATTTATCTTGACATATTTTTTAAGAGAAGAAAATTCATAAACATGTTCTTTTGTGCTTGATGATCTATCTTCAAAACTTATGTGTGTGGTGTGCACCTTGCTTCACTCAGGCGCATGCTTGACGTTACGTTTTGCTCATGTACATGTATAAAGACTTTGCACCCCGCAATGCTCCTTGCGTATTGATAACAATGCCCATAAGAACTGACAGTAGTTAATTTTTTTTTTCTTTTTAAAAAAAATCATGCCTTGTGATGATTAAAATCCATGAGCACGTAGGTAAAATCATATACATGTCCAGACCTGCACCATGCCAACTACCCATTTGATCTTGAATTTGTTAAAAAGACATCTATTGAAAAGAGCCTCTTGTATTTGTTTTGAATTTGACAGATATTTACCTATTATCATTTTCTTATTAAGGGTGTACATCAATTCCACAATGCTTTATTGTTCTTGAGTCAATTCTACGATGCTTATTTTTCATTGCGAATTTCGAGTACACAAACTTATTTTTCGATATGATTTTGAAATATGTTTTGTTCATTGCTGTTAGGATCAAACTAGTGGCCATGAAAATCGGGAATTATGAAGTACACATAATTTATTTTTCATTGGGTCAAAACTAATGAAAATTAACAAAAAGCATGGGTTACAACACATAAAACTCATGAATGTTGAAAAAGTACATAATTAATTGTCATTAAGTAGAAACAAATGAAAATACATAAAAAAACATGTGGTTTTAACCCATAAAAATTGTGTATTTTGAAGTGTACAACTAATTAAATACCATTAGATCGAAACAGACATAAATGGACAAAAATCATGTGTTATAGTTCATGAAATTCACGAATTTTGAAAATTATGGGTTATAAGCCAATGAAAATCACGAATTTTGAAGTATGCAAAATCAATTGTCATGGGATCAAAATGAACAAAAATTGATAAAAATACAGCCCATGAATCACTTAAGTCGCTCTTTTTATGGATTTTTTTCTTAATTTCCCTTTTTAATCGGAGTAGACTAAATCTATTTATTGAATTTGAGAATTACAATTTTTTTTGAAGTTTCCGATAAGATACTTATCAAGTTCGGTCCTGTGTCCATGTCAATTGCAAAATATCTCATTTGTTCAGTCACTTTATTAAAGAAAAGTGAAAAATTACATCATACTAAACTACGGACGGGAAGGAAGAAAGCAAGTAAGTCCATTATTTCCTCATCCTCAAATCAGTACTTCGCGAGATATTGTCAGTTGTCACCACAAATACATAGTTATAGGAGTGATATAATTCACATAAACAAACAGCAACAAGCTAATAAAATAAGAAAAAGTACGTTACATACTTTATTACATTCTCGTTCTAGGATGAAAATAGACAAAAGGATGTGCAAATAAAACAATTACTTGCCCTCGAGACAAAACAAATGAAAGTTGCCAAAATCGTGGGTTATAGCATATGGAAATTGTAAATGTTGAAGTACATTTAATTACCTAGCCTTGTAACGAAATGAATAAAATTTCCCAAATTGTGAATTATAACCCATGAAAATCGTGAATCTTGAATTAGTTATAATTAATTCTCATATGGTTGAATAAACAATAAGGGATAAAAATCATGAGTTACAACTCATGAAAATTGTAAAAATATCAACAGAACTACTTTGGTGGGAGAACTTTCTCTAGCATTAAAAAACACACTAAGAGTAAATTACATAAACCCCAAGAACTTTTTCCTTTGGGGGGGTGTGGAGGGGGCGTGATGCTTCCCATGAAGCCCTCATGAACTCCCCCCCCCCCCATAAAAAAAACCAAACTCCCCTAAACTTAGGGGTTTCTCACAAAAAAAAACTTTCATGCTCCCCAACGACCCCCCTAATGGTATAAATAGGGTCACCAGCCATTACGCTGATCGCCCAGGAAATAAGTTATTGTTGATCCATTAACACAGTTAAGAGGGTCTGTGGGAAAATTTGAATGCTTAGGGGTGTTTGTGAAACACCCCAAAGTTAGGGGGCTCTGTATGAAAACCACCAAAGTTCAGGGGTTTTGTTGAAACTTACCCAAAAAATAAATCCCTTAACAAACTAATTCTCTGCAGACACTTACACTCAGCAGCTCTATGTTTCATCAACATCTCTTTTGTCATTACTGTGGAAAGTTCAAATTTGATTCATTTCTGCCCATCTCTATTGGCAGCTTGTACTTAAAATTTAAAACTGAAGTTCAAAGTAGTTGATATTTTTAGCAAATTGGAATAAGTATGTTCTTCTTAACTTGGATACTGGTCTGGAACTTTAGGAAGCAGCCCATACACAAGCATGTTACTGAGACCTTGATTCTACACAGTCCCAGGGACTTACTCTACCTATCATCACATATAGGGGTTTGGTGAATTCAGCTAGTGGGAACTCATTCAAGCATCTGCGGTTATATTAAGAGATCCCTCGCTGCAAGATTCTTCATTTCGAATTTATCAAAGTTGAACTCACTAATGTATGAAGGCTTTGAGAATTCACCAATGTTCAAGACAACTTTTTTTTATCACTCAACAGGTACGTACCAAGATTTTAGTCTACCCTGCATTACAAGTGGTAACTATTTTTTTTTCTTCGGGTTATTTAGGGTAGAACATAGATGGAAACCAGGTAAAATACTAGTAGCAGACATTATCTATGGTTGGTTGGAAAATCTAGAGTGTGGAATTGGGTATCCCTAGTTGTTGCACATAGGTATATGGAAATAGATGAGAATTCATATTATTGTACTGGTGAATCTGTAGGAACACAGGATGCTTGTAAAATAGAGTTAATTGACATGGTAGGCTTCAACTATTCTATTTAAGGTAGTCAAACCAAAATGGCACCTGCAAAATCAATGACAAGGCAAAAATCAATCGGAAACATTTGATGCAGGGACTGCAGTGGTGACATTGAAGATCATCAAAATGTTTTAGTTCATTGATGTAAAATAAGGCTATCTTCTATTAGAATAGCAAATAAGAATTGACTTTTGTTTACATAATAAGCTTTAAATTAGTCTCCATAAAGTAGACAATGGGACCAGATAGAAATTATTAAAAGAAGAAACTTAGGACATTTACAGTGGAAAGAGGGCCAGATTAAGTTAAGATATATCATGCATTATCATTCTATGAGCCCATGCATACTACAGGGGTTAGTATAGTAGCATTCACAATCCTATATCTGCAGGGTCCAGTTTGCACCAAACACTCAAAAGTATAACAAGTGGCTAAAGCTTAAAAGAATAAAATACATTAAGATCTGCAAACAACGCCAAGTCAAATAAATACTATTTTTAGAAGACATAATAAAACGTCACCTCACTGAGAGGACGGAATCCTGTAGGACTTGCTAATGGAGACGAGCTATCAGCAGCTGAAAATCCCTACACATCAACAGTCAGTGGTCTGAGATATTATTCAGTGACAAACAACTGTTAAAGGCATTAAAAATTGGTGCAGAACTTACTGCAAGCCCAGGGATGTTAGAGACGGATTGTGATGAAACCCGCCTATACTTGTGACGCGGGGAATAAAATTTATAATCCCTTGCAGAAATAGACACCTCAGGCCGGCCAGTTAACCGCTTGAACCTAGTAGATGTACATTAACAATTACCAAAGAGAGTTTGAATTCCGTCCAACACAGTATAAAATACAAAGCTTTAATTGCATACTATCAGAGGATTGTGAGCTATATATTCTCCCTATTTAGCAAAGCTGAAAGTAAATCCTGACTAGTCCTGTTTCACGGCACTTTGCTTCATTTCAAGATTCTATAAGTACCATGCAGAATGAGAGACATAATTGCCGATGTTGACTTGAGTGGCAGACATTTCCCATTGTAATATATGCTTAGTTTAACATTGGAATTCCCTCTGTGATGCCCCAAGAGTTTAGTCTCACATCGGTGGTAGAGTAAGAGTTCGAGCAGTTTATATAGTAAAGACAAACTCAAATGTAGCATCAGCTAATCAATTTTGGCAATGGTTTGAGCAAAACAACGCACTATACTCAGCGGGCCCACAGCTTACATCGCACAAATTGGCTCACAGACCCAAGGAATAGCTTAGCTGAACCAACATTGAGAATAATAGTGGTCACTGTCCAAGCACATCAGTGTAATGACTCTAATCTGATAAAAGCTAACAAGTTGCAAAATGCTACTATCTTATAAATGGGGAATTTATTTTCAACTCCACATAAAAGCCATAGCTTGACTCCGTTTCATGCTAGTGTGGACATCAGTATTGACTTGGTTCATGAAACCTCACACTTTGGCGCTTTCTCCCCCATACAAGTGAGCTGAAGAAAGCCACAATCCTACAACTTCAGCCTTTCTGAATAAAACACTCTAACTATGAGATGGTAGCATTTTGCACTTTTGCCACAAGGATGTCTAACTGTGGTTTCTAATTATATATATTTCATTGGAATGTGGAACTCACAGTAACAACATTCCAACATCCTGCTTCTAGAAACATGTGAATTGTCTGCGCAAAACGTAGCACTCTGATATATAT
>BQKN01064891.1:0-49488 GCA_022839385.1 Asparagus kiusianus | reverse complement strand
GCTTTTATTTATCAATTATTTGTTAATTATCATTTCTATTAAAGCTAATTTTATATTGAGTTTAGATTTGATTTTTACTCATTGTTGCACACACCCACTTGAGCTTATTGTATTTGCATTCATAATATATTTAGGGTTGTGAGAGTTGTAACATTGAGTGTAAGCTTTCATTGTGTTCTCTTCCATATTAGAGAACAATCAATTATTGTAATTGTCCCTAATTGTGAGATACACTTTGTAATACACTTGTATACCGAGAGAAGTGAGTGGCGAGAGTCGGGGATCGTCCCAAGAGGAGTGGCGTCAGTTGACGAACCTAGGGAGAGGTTGTAACTGAGGACTTGAGGGAGACACGTCTAGTTCAACACTTAGTGGGTGTAGAGTGGGATTACAATAGTGTGTTGTTGTGAAGTTTTCGGTGAACTAGAAAACCGAGTGTAAGGTGTAAACTTTATTCGGGTGATCGTAGAAAACCCGGTCGTGATAGTGGATTTCTCCCCGGGAGTGGGGAGCGGAGACGTAGGACGGAAGGTCCGAACTCCATGATCATTTGTGTTTGAGTGTGCTTTGGCGTTTATTTATATTTGTGCTCATTGGTCATATCGCCATTGTCTCATTATTCATATCATCCTCTATCTTGTTTCATATTGTTTACCCTTGTGTTAGTTTATATATCCTTGCTTATATATTTCATCATATAGGATATATCTCATTGTTTACTTGCTTATCCTAGCTCATATATCTTGTGGTATTTTATACTTGTTAGGATAACTTGTTAATTAATTTTAATTGTCATATAATCGGATTAGATTAGCATAAGACCCTAATCACCCCCCTCTAGGGTCTAACAGTAGAAGCAGTTGGTCTCACAAGAAGAGCAGACATAAGAGATTGTTGCCTGAGTCAGAGCTAAAGAACCTAACAAGCCAAAGCCGTAAGTGCAACACAACCAAGGTAATGCTCCTAGATCGAAGGGAAAGGAAACTCTGGCCACCGATACCAGCACCCGAGCGCCACTTGCAAAGCAAGGCAAGACATCAAGTCAACAGAGGGCACCTAAGCAGTACTCCTTCAAGGAGGAACATGTGGACACCTTATTTCAGTTACTTCGGAAGAATAACAAACTGAAACTTCCTGAAGTGAAGAAACCTGAAGATGTAGAGAAAGTAGATGATCCTAACTATTGTCGGTATCATAGACAGCTATGACCAACGAGGAGATGTTATATCTTTAAGGATATTTTGCAATACCTAGTCGATGGTAATGTACTCAAGCTGAAACCAGAACAGTGACTGTGTCCACCAATTTGATATCAGTCTAGTTTGGAGATTTTCCTCTTGTAGTAGTAGCGGATGGTGTTATTCCTATCCTTAAGGGAGAAATACACATGAAGAATGTTGATCCACATGGTTGTTTGGTTCGAAAGTTATCTTTTTCATTGTCATTGAACCTGTTACAATCGTTTATCAATTATAAATTCAAAAAAAGAAAAAGAAAAGTTAAACTTTTTATAATATCTCCTTTCATAATGAAAAATAAAAGATTACAACTTTATCAAACAACACACAGATCCTATTTATTAGTCTCTGTTAACGTGGGATCTTTGCATATACCGGGGACGTCAATATCCATGGACCATCGTGAATCAGATCCGGTTGATCGGAAGGCTAGAAGTTCGTTGCTTCACAAAGGAAATAAGAATAGAAGTGATAATCACGACCAAGTGAGATTACAACTCTTCTCGAGATCAAGTCCAAACCTGATCTCAAGGAAAGAGGGAATAGGGGCCTCAGATCTCTCAAAATCCACTCTTTATACATAGGATATTACCAAGATCTAGCTAGTCTCTTCTAGAATTCGTGGAGGTTGACTCACAAAACCAGTAGCACCTTGCCCTCTTGATTTAAATTCGCCCCCGCTGAAAAAAGGCACTAGTCTTGTATTTATAGGGCTTCGGATACCCTGTATTTAGATAAGAATGAATGATTTGGCTATATCTTTAGTTGACAATGGTCTAACCATGTTTAGATATGATATCAAGTCAGTTAGGAAGCTTAGGAACGAAGAAATCCCTAGAATCTATCCGAAAACACGTCGTCGGGTAATCAGGTGCGCGACAGGCCACTGTGACCCGGGTGGGCGTAGGACACCAAATGATGTATAGCGTGGGCGCGGGTCACCAAATGGTGTCCCGCGTGGTCACAGGTCAGTTCAGGATTTAGCCATTTTTTAGCCTTTCGGACTTGTATTTTTTTTGTCATTTTACGTATTTTGTCATTTCGTTGACTTGTACGTTTTGCTAACTTGCTTTAGGTGCTTGTAGCTTCTTTACGGTTTTGGATAATCCTCTCTGACTTGGATATAGCATTCATCATATTCTCTTTGTCTCGAGCTATATTCGAAGACCTATAGGTATTTTTAGACGCCTACAGATACCCCCTCCAAAGTATTTTATCCTCATTCTTTTATAGAGGAGACTTGAATGCTTTGGATAAGATAGGTCCTGTTCAATCCCTTCAGTATTTTGTCGAGGAGGTCGCGTAGAAGGACCTGTGAATAGCTTTAATTCTTGACTTCTTCTGCTTTCAATCTACTCAGTATTTTGTCGAATAGATAAAACAATTTCGGTGTTGCGTTTATCATCTGACCGTTGTGAAAATCTTGAACTGAAGTTGGTTGTAAGTTTCTAAACTTAGCTCGTGTCATTGAGTTGACGTTGAACTAATCGTCTTCGTCAAGAGTTTGTGTCTGAGTGCGATTGAACTCCCTAGAATCATCCTTTTTAACTTAGAAATTTTATCACGTGCCTTATTTTGGCAAAGTTGTTAGCATGCTGACCGGCGTTAACTTTCATTTGTAACGCGTTGATCGGCGTTGACTTCCATTTGTAATGCGTTGACCAGTGTTGACTTTCATGGTAATGCATTGACCGGTGTTAACACGGTTCATACTCGTACTGTAACAACCGTAATTTTTGATACGTGTTTAAATAATTTTTGTAGTGTTTAAAATATTAAATTTTTACTTATTAGTATTTTTCCCAATTTTTGGAAATTTTATGAGTTTTCAAAATAAATAAATAAATAAAATATATAGTCCTGAATTTATTAGTTCTACGAAATATTAATTTATAGGTACAATGAATATTTTAAATAACTATTTTAGCTATTGATATTATTAATAATTTTATTATTATTAATGTAAACCTGAGTATAGTACCATAACATATGAATATAAAAATAAAGATTATTTTTGGTTATTAGTAATTTATAGTATAATTCTTATTTGAACTTATGTAAAATTTCGAATTTATTCCTCCCTTAATTTTTCTCCTATTTGAATTCTTTCCATAACCACTCCCTAATCACCCCAAAATCAAGTTCAAATCATACCATTAACTATCAAATAATTCTCCCGTAATTAAATCAAATCCCCTCCTTTCTCTCTCCAATCTCTTTTCAAATCCCTAATATTTTGTCATTCACCATACCCTCTCTCTTACTTTTTCTCTCTCCAATAATATCCCTCAAATCCAGCCTCTCTCTCTCTCCAATTCTCTCTCTCTCTCCTCTTATTTCAAGTCACCATACACCCCTCTCCATCAGTACACCCCAAAAGAAAACCCATCCCTCTTCTCTCCTTCATCCTCCAAAGAACCCAACCAGACCTCCTCCTCCACCTGAACCGAGCACCCAAGCCTCGCCTCCTGAGCACCACCGACCAGACCCCCTCGAGCTCCGCCCTGCGCCGGTCGCCAACCCCGTTCGCCACTCTGTCAACCTGAACCCAGCGCCGCCGAGCGTGCTCGAGCCCTCGCCGACCGTCGCCGCGACCACTGTCTCCCTGACCGCCGTCCTCCTCCTTCAACCGCCACCGCAGTGCTTCCCTGTCCGCCATCGCCTGCAGCCTCCGCCTCCAGCCGCAACCACGCCAGCAGCGCCAGCCCCTTCGCCCAGCCTCTCCAGCCGATGACCACCCCTTCATTCAGCCACCTCCTGCTGCTTCCGTCCGCAAGCCCCGTCGCCGGCAAGCTCGACCTCCGCCGCCTCCAGTCACCGCCTCCACCGCTATCTCGACCCCCACAATCTCCTCTCCTAGCTCCGTCCAGCCCTCTGCCAGTCGAACCCCGCGTCGAGATCTGCCAGCCCTCGTCCTCCCCTCGGCCACGCAAACAGCCCCCTCTACATCGTAGGCAAGATCCCTCTTCGATTGATTTATCATTTCATTATTTATATCTGTATTTATTAATTGTATAGATTAGACTGTTATTATCTGCGTGGTTTGGTTGATGAGTAATATGGGTAGCAATAATGAGATAATTACTGAGTGGTTATATTCGTAAAGAGGGGGTATAATATGTATTCTGAGCCGTATGTGATGAAATGATATTTTGACGATTATATTATAATTAATCACGAGTTATTTTGAAAGAAAGAATTTTTGTAAAGACTATTTTGAAATATTATAGTAATAAATAAATTAAAGAGTTTATTTCGGTAATGGATTCATTTTTAGGGAAATTATAATGTTTTAAAAGAATTTAATTCGGCAGCGGAATTTTTTTAGATAATTATATCAATTTAAAAGAATTTATTTTGAAAAAGAATTTATTTTAGATTAATTATAATGAGAAAAGAAATTATTTTGGAAGAGAGAATATTAAAAAGAATATTTAAAAAAATATTTTTAGAATTATTTAAAAGGAGTTTATTTTGGAAAATGAATTTATGAATTATCTATCCTTATATTTGTCGTACGTGCGGAATTCTATTTTATTGGTCATTTATTAGAATTTTAGATCTATTATGAATTTCATGCATAGATTAAACTGTGATATGTTATTACATGCGTGGGATTTGTTGATGAATGATTGTATGGAACTTGTTGTTTTATCACCTAGTTGTTATCCAATAGGAAAGACTGTACATGAAGACGACTCCTGTTAAAAGTATGATTTATAAGCGTGCTTTCAAGGCATGGCTGTACCCTTGATATCGATATCCTGGTATGAGGTTTCCTTGATTATTACTATTATAGCATTGACTAGACGATGCACTCTTGATCGGACATGTTATGAATCACGGTTGTTTTCATAGTTTTTACAGAAGTCGTTCCACAGTTACTCTGTGGTTAGTGCATGATATTTCATGTACAGTTACTTAATTAAACTGACAAACATGGGGATATAAAGGGAAATTGGACGAAGAATATAACATTTATATAAACGGGCACAACGCTTTCTTGTTATCGTGATATCGTGAGTGTTATGTACATGGGCCAGAAGGCCAATACTTGACTTGAAGGCGGCCCCCGGACAACTTTACGGGGACCCGATTATATATATAAAAATATTCTTCCCCAATTCAAATAACATGTAAAATAAGAATAATATGCTTGCGTGTTTTATGGTAGACTTTGTTGGTTTTATGCGATGTAGACTAGTTGTATTTCTATTCATACATAGATCGGGATTAATAATTAATTATCTATAATTTGAGACATATGGTATATACATGAGGGTTTTCTTGTTTGGGTTATTTCGCTCGACGTACTACGTCTTAGGTTATAGGTATTTAAGTATTAATCCCATCTAGCCGTGTGATTTGGATACTTGGATGATTACCCTGTTGGCTAGCTGCGTGATCTTGACACTTGGATGGTTTTCTTAGATTTTTCTGATGATTTTATTTCAATGATAGATTGCATTTAGATTATTAGTAATTTCTTTTGCAAGCTAGTATTATTATTATCTCTGTTTTTGCTTCGGTCGTTCGATCGTTCCTATTACTTTCTGTGGGATCTTACCGTGTGTCGCACACGCTGAAGTACACCTGTTTTTCTCTGGTGTACGTCAGATTTAGGAGACGGACAGCCTCAGTTCGGGATAGTACAGGAGCCAGAGGTTTTGCAGCAGTAAGGTCTTCCAGATGAATCAGAAGAACAATCTGAAGCTTAGACTTTTCTTTCTGTAGTAGTTGATGAGCACTAGAACTCTTTTACAGTATTTCTTTAGTTGATAATGAATTTAGTTATTTTATCAGTACTTTTATTATGGACTATGTATTTTATTCCTAGTTGAACTGTTTTTGTAATAAGGGCGTGTTTGACCCATATTTTTATGTCTGGGATGATTTACCATTGATGATATGTCTATTTCTTATTCTGGGTTGTCATTATATTCTTGCTATGTGTGATCGGGGACCTGTGACTTCGTATATTATATTTTTGACGCTTAGCGTATTAGATTGAGTAGAAAGAGTTTATTTATTTATTTCTACTCAACCTAATACGTCGCGGGCTTGTTCACGTTCCGATTCCTGGGTATTTTGGGAAGCGGGGCGTGACACGTACGTTTGCTAGAGTCTACATAGTTTAAGCTCTTAAAGCGTTGGAGTGTGGTGGTCCCAAATGTCGAGCTGCAGGACCAACTATTAAAGTTGTTTCGTCTGCAGGTATGGATCTTATCCCGAAGTTATTGGATGCTCAAGTCACAAGATCAACTAATGAAGCTAATGCGTCAGTGACTTTTACATACATAGGATTTTTGGCAAACCCTCAGCCATCAACGGATTTGATGAACCTTTACTGACTACCGTTTGAGTCGAGCTAGCATGCAGATTATTCAAGTATGTTCCACATGTAACGTTGTGCTAAGAAAGTTAACTCTCTTAGTGCTATGATATTAAATACGTAGACTTCACCATTATTACAGGAATAGGCTACCCGATAGTATGAGTCAGATACAGACTTATCTCTATTTAGGGATCGAGATAAAGTCTCCCAAGATCAATTCTGGTACCTTTTTCACACGACGAAAGACTAAACCTGTAACGCGTATTAGGCGCTGACTTATCCCTACTTAGGATTCGAGATAATATTCCCCATGCGTGTAAAGCACGTATTTTGGCGTTATGAATAATAACCTGCCACAATGTTAAATGTGTAGGCTTTTGTTTTTTTACGGTCAAGAACTAACTAGTAACATGTGTTAAGCGTTGGCATATCCCTACTTAGGCTTCAAGATAAAATTCGCCAGACTTGGATTCTGATGTCTTTTTTACTCGGTAAAAGACTAAACCGGCAATACGTGTTAGATGTTGACTTATCCCTATTTAGGCTTCGGGATAAAATTCTCCAGACTTGAATTCTGGTGTCTTTTTCACTCGGTGAAAGACTAAAACGGCAACGCGTGTTAGGCATTGACTTATCCCTACTTAGGCTTCGGGATAAAATTCTACAGACTTAGATTCTGTTATCTTTTTCACTCACCGATAACGCGTGTTAGGCGTTGACTTATCCTACTTAGGCTTCAGGATAAAATTCTCTATGCATGAAAGATATGGATTTTTGGTGTTACGGTGTTGAATACGTAGACTTGGTCGTTTTCACGGGAACCGACCACCCTGCAGCATGTGTTAGATACAAACTTATCTCTATTTTAGGATTGAGATAAAGTCCTCCATACACATAAGGCATGAATTTTGGTGTTAGAAGGTGGTGTCTTCTCTTGGGACAAAGACGAACCCGATGCTGGAGAGAAAAAATTTTGTATTCTATCTCCAGGTACAAAAGAAACTCAAAGTGGGATCTTCACTTCGAGAATGAAAAAATATTCGAAGAACTCTAACTGTCGGAAGGTTTGATAACCCAATCTGAAGGTGGATTTCTCATTTATCAGGAGGGAACTCCAGTTTTGGCCCTAACTGTAGGAAGGTTTGACCAAGTAGGAGGTTTGAGATGATCCTAACTGTAGTAAGATTTGATCGCTCGATTTGAAAGTGGACCTCTCGTTCATGTAAGGAATCGAGAGGCGATTTTGGTGGTGGCCCTAACTATAGAAAGGTTTGATCGAGTGGGGGTTTGAAACAATCCTAACTTTTATATGTTTGATTGCTCAACTTGAAAGTAGACCTCTCGTTCATGGAAAGAATCGAGAGGAAATTTTGGTTGTGGTCCTAACTATATAAAGGTTTGACCAAGATAAACAGTGGGAGTAAGAGTACAAATCACAGTAGAAGTATTGACTTGTACAAATCACTCAGTAGGGGTTCTTGGTGTCAAGTGATAAGGACTTAACACAAATGAGTTTGGTAATTGTCAAAGATTAGCAGACTAAAGTTCAAAGCATTATATCTGGACTCTAACAATGGGAGTGTTGAGTGTACAGACATAACGGGAGTTTGAGTGAATTAAACCAGGAAGAATTTTAGTGGACCCACCGTCAATTAATTTGATCAGTAAGGGATTTTGGGGTGGAAGATTGTGAATCATCAAACACCAGTGGGAGTTTTTTGCGAGGGAAGATTGATCCAACAAAGTGATCAAATCTCATCTCAGGAAAAGAGTGCTTGGAAGTTGGTAAAATTGATCTCGACAATTGGATGTGTTTCACTCTTAGAAGCACTCGAAGTCCAAGTGGGAGTTTCTTATTCATCACTTTTTTTGTAGTGATCGGGTTATTCCTAAGAATACACCATATAACATTCTTCCGGGAACTTCTTGTTACATGAATTATCCACCCCCAGCTTTCTTTGCGAAATTGGGTTTAACATTGTACTCAGTTGCATAATCGGGTTATCCTTAAGAATATTATGTATTAAATTCTCCAGGAACTTCCCATCAAAAGTAGGAAACAGTTTAGACTCATATACCTATTAGAGTATTACAGAGAAGCAATTTAATCTCTTATACTCATCGGAGGATTGAGAAGCAGTTTATAATCGTATACTCTTCAGAATTATGGGGAAAGCAGTTTATACTCTTATACTTGTTGGAGTTATGGGAGAAGCAATTTATACTCTTATACTCATCGGAGTCAAGGACGAATCACTTTATACTCTTATACTTGTCAGAGTCCTTATTCAGCTTATTTTAGCATTAGGACGCCAGCTTCAACCAAAGCTTGGATGTTATTTTTGAGAGCGAAGCAAACCTTGGTGGGATGAAGGATTCTCCTGTGGTACGCACAACACTTTGGATCCAAAGTATTATCAGCTTCCTCCTGATTTGTGATAGGTAGCAGCTTGATCTTGTTATTTTTAAGAAATGATTCAAAAATGGTCGGCACGTCTTCATCCTTGAAGGAGTACTTTTTTTGGAGTCTCGCATCTGAAGTCTTTTGCTATCTTCAGGGTTGCTGCTATGACGTCTGATTAACATCAATAGCTACTGCATGTGCCTTCCCTTTACCACGGGAGGCGAAGTTTGAGTCCGGAGGGTTAGCCGTCGGTTAGCTTCTCTCAACTTTCTTCTTTCTGAGGAAGCGTTCGGCCTGCTCTCTATGTACCTTCAACTCTTTCCAAGTCTTAGACGATGCTACTCTTATAACTTCTAAGATATCAATGGGCAGGTAATTATGACAGGTTTGGAGGATGAAGTTCTCAGTGACCGGATCTTGGCAATTCATTACTTTATTTCATAAGCGCTTGACGAAATCATCGATCGTCTCTTCGTCTTCCTGTTTCTTTTCAAAGAGCATCCTAATTGATACCTAAGTGTCATCATTAAAGAAATTATCGAGGAATGAGCTTTCCATATCATCCTAACTGTTGATGCTTCCAGGCTTGAGATAGTGGTACCAATCGAAGATAGACCCACAAAGGGTGCCAATGAATGACCGGACCATCAAAGGCTCTTTGCTAGAGATCACTTCCAAGTGAGACTTAAAATAAATTAAGTGTTGAGTGGGGGAATCCTTCCCATCGAATGATGTGAAGTTGATCAAGTTGAACTTCATCGGATACGGGATCGAATCCCACTCTCTTGGATAGGGACATGGAATGCCGGTCTTTTTCACATTCTGAATGGATATCAAGGCATTGATTTTGCCCTCGAGGCCCTTCATCTTCTCATCCTCGCTTGTATTCTTCCTTGGTCTATTTTAAGGAGGAACATCGCGGCCACCCTTAACATTGTCATCATCGATGTGACCATCCCAGTGTCATTATCTTTAGTAGGGCCACCCCCAATATTTTGGTCAACGGGAGGGTTATCTGCATCGAGGTGTTCGTCCATGTCCGCATCACCACATGCCCGGTAGGCATCATTGTGACGACTAGATTCGCTAATCTGATTAGACAAAGCTCGAATCTGTTGGTCATGTATTTCCCTTATCTGCTACATAGCTATTTCCATTTCAATTTTGAATGTTTCTTTCTGCTTGGCTAGAGCATCCTCAAGAATTTTGGCCATTTGCTCAGTGTTGATCATAAGTGTCTCATGGGATTGTCCCGGGCTGGATACCGTATAATCAAAAGTGACTGCAGAGTTGGCATATGATGCTTCATCATTCAAGGATAATCCTCTATTCATCCTCTGATAGTGCCTACATCTAGTAGTCCCTATGTGTAGCCGGGTTAGACGATGTGATACGAGGGGGTTAGAACTAGAAGGTCGAGTCGATTTTCCCTTATCAGCCATGTTAATTATGACTTCTGGAAGTTCGTCATCTTGAACTACTGATCGTTTCTTACAAAAATGCATTGGCTTGGTTTTCGACACTTCAAAGGAAAGCCTTTGGAATACCGAGACCCTTTGTGAAGTGGTCTTATGGCTGCTACATGCTAATAATACTGCCCTGATAAGTTTGGCACACAGATAATAAAAGTCTGTCTCCCGGGTATCTCTCTTTCGAGATCTGTTCATACCCCTAGCCCGATAGTACAACTCATCGGCATAATTATCAGAGTAATCTATCATATGTTAGCACAACTTCCTAGTATAACGTTGTCGTCGTCAGACGAACACGTTTCCTTCGGAGGTTTTAATGCTTTGTTGGCGTTCTCAAGAGTCAGACGTTTAGAGCCATGCCTTCATGAGTACGAGGCCTTAACGGGCTCTTGGACAATGACTTGCAATCCAAGGTGGTCAGTTACATGAGTTTTTCCGTTATGAGAAGGCTTTGACTTATTACGAGGGCGTGTGTGACCCCCAGCTTGACGAGTTGCTCGGGGTTCATTCATCGGACCCAACCATTGTTTAACCTAAACTTTGCCTCGATCCTCGTGTAAAGGGACAAGATGATTTGTCATTGTTATTTTGGATCGGGAGGGATCCACAATGTCATAAGGCTTCACCAGAGGTACGGGATCCATCGAAACATGAATAGGGGCTGTCAGAGACATGGAACCAATTATGGAGCTGGCTCTTTGGGTGAGACAGCCATTGGTGCCTCGGCCAGGTGCGAGACAGCTTTGGCTGTCTCGGTCAGGTGCGAGACAGCTCAGGCTGTCTCGGCTAGGTGCGAGATAGCTCAGGCTATCTCGCTACAGGAATTCCTATTGTCTCCCGATTTAATTTTTGCATAGTTTCGAACTTTAGAATCCAAATTTTGTGGGGTTTTGATGGTTCCTTGGCGACTTCTTTCTTCTGCAACTCTTGGGCTTTCTGCAGAAGAATTTGCGCATGTACAAGGAGTGCATGATGCTTTTAGATGTGCTCCTCAAGGGTTGAACATGTCCTTTGGACTTGGATCCATTTATTCGTTACTGGTTTGGAGGAGGGGCCATTTACCCGCTATTGAGACACTTGGTGGTTCCTGAATTTTAGATCTGACTCATAGCAAATCCTATCTATCAGCTCTAAAGCCTTAGCATGCTAGCGCGTGAGACATTGGCATTACCTTTGGCATGCTCTATTTGATAGGGTTGGAGCACCTTCAATACTCAAATCCTTGATTGAGGAGGAGTTTATATCTACAACTCTAACTTCATTGGACGCCAGAGAGGCGTTGCGAGATGCTACTGCAGTAGTAATGGGGGCGTTGATCTTCCTACGCTGACAAGGGGAGGAGGATCTGGAAGAGGAGGGAAACAGATACTCCTCGAACTTCTGTTGGCCGAACTCGTACTCGATCTCTTTGTCAACCGGGATCCCGATCCGAGGTTGCGATACTACAGCCTCGGCAGAGAGGCTGTTGACTCCCAATGTGGTTGCTAGCGTGTTTGGTTTAAAAGTTATTTTTTTCATTATCATTGAACCTGTTACAATTGTTTATCGATTATAAATTCAAAAAAATAGAAAAGTTGATCTTTTTATAAGATCTCCTTACACAATGAAAAATAAAAGATTATAACTTTATCAAATAAACACATAGATCCTATTTATTAGTCTCTGTTTACGTGGGATCTTTGCCTGTGTAGGTGACGTTAATATTCGTGGACCACCTGGATCAAATCCGATTGATCGGAAGGCTAGAAGTTTGTTGCTTCATAAAGGAAATAAGAATAGAAGTGATAATCTCGACCAAGCAAGATTACGACTCTTATCGAGATCAAGTCCAAGCCTGATCTAAAGGAATGGGGGAATAGGGGCCTCAGATCTCTCGAAATCCACTCTTTATGCATAGGATATCGCCAAGATCTAACTAGCCTCTTCTGGAATTCATGGGGGTTGACTCACAAAACTAGCACCACCTCGCCCTCTTGATTAAAATTCGCCCCCACTGAAAGAAGGCCCTAGTCTTGTATTTATAGGGCTTCGGATACCCTGTATTTGGATAAGAATGGATGATTTGGCCATTTCTTCAGTTGACAATGACCTAACCATGTTTAGATATGATATCATGTCAGTTAGGAAGCTTAGGAACGAAGAAATCCCAAGAATCTATCCAAAAAAACGTCGTCAGGTAATTGGGTGCGCGGCAAACCACGATGACCCGGGTGGGCGCGGGTCACTAGTTAGTGTCCCGCGGGGGCGCGGGTCACCAGTTGGTGTCCCGCGGGGACGCGGGACAATTCAGGATTTAACCATTTTTTGGCCTTCCGGACTTATATTTTTTTTGCCATTTTGAGTATTTTATCATTTCATTGACTTGTACGCTTCACCGACTTGTTTTAGGCGCTCGTTAGCTTCTTTACGGCTTTGGATAATCCTCTCTGACTTGGATATAGCGTTCATCGTCTTCTCTTTGTCTCGAGCTGTATTCGAACACCTATAGGTATTTTTAGACGTCTACAATGGTCAGAAGGATAAAGGTTTTGTGCCCCTAACCACTCCAAAAGGAGAAATCATATGGGTTCATCCTAACTTAGTTGAAGACCAGCAGTGGACAAGTGCATCAACGAAGAAGAAGAGAGGTAATGCAAAGTCAAACAATATGATTAGCCCCTCTATAAATGAGGATGACGATCTTCTCAAACCTCTCCGATGAAGGGAAATAGAAAGAGCTTCGCTTCAGCCAGAACCTTCTTCAACAGGAGACTAGAGGATCGAACACTCCCTTCCAATTCAACGTCATAGCGCAATTGGCTAACATCCCTATAAGGATCACCTTGTACGAGCTCCTACGATTGTCCAAGACCACAAGAGAAGCTCTAATTGAATATTTAACAAACACGGAGATTTTTATTACTCAAGTTGCTCTAGTTCCAAAAGCTTCTAAAGGACAATCTTGTGTATAATGTCTACAAGCCGCAAGAAGTCTGCCATGTATATCATTCACTTAGGAAGATATGCAGATTAAACACAAGCATGATAGACCTATGTACTATACAGGGTATATCGGCTCTTCTGAGACCAGCCGTGTACAAGTTAATTCTGGCTCGGCACGTAGTATCATGCCATATCGGGTCATGCAAGTTCTAGGGATTCCTCTGCACCGGTTGGGCTCCACTCAGACGACCGTTTTCGGCTTCAATGCTAACAACACACGACCCTTGGGTAAAATCAAGCTCAGGTGTCAAATCGGAGATCTCAAGTCCGAAGTGATTTGTTACATCATATATGCGAACACGTCTTACAATTTATTGTTAGGACGACGTTTGATTCATGTGAATGGTATTTTCCTATCTACTCTTCATCTGGTCATGAAATATGTTGACGAGGAGGGAAAAGTCAAAACTCTGATTGCTCAGAAGCAACCCTTCAACTTTCACACTGACTCGGTCTTCTATTTAGATTCCCAAGAGCCAGAGCAATCAAATGAGGCAACTGATAGTGGCAACGAAGCTGGCATTGAGCTTGATCCTGAGGAAGATTATCCATGGGAATTGAATTTCGATGTAATGGATCAGAATGAGGATAATAACAATGTACCGAGTGAGGGCAAGTGGTACATTAATGAAGATTTCAATTTGACGTACTTGTCTGATGTGTCCTCTGAATATAAACAAATAGAGATTGATACAGATGTAGATACTAATTCATGGTGCACCTTGTCTGTGTCAAGATCATTCATCCGGAACATCCTCATAGAAATCCGAATTAAGTGTCTGAGTAATATTTAAAAGCATGTTCATGAGCATGGCTTTAGTTAGTCATCCGGTCGAAGATGCAGAGGATGACTAAGAATTGATCAAATCAACCAACGATCCTTGGATCAAGTGCCTTAATATCTGGTGGGATATGTGTTTCGAACAGCGCGAGTCGCCCATTGAAGATAAGGTAATCCAGGTCAACATAGGGGATGAATTTGATCCTAAGCTAATCTTCATAAGTGAGAGCTTATCACCACCCGAGAAAGAAGACCTTATATCTCTTATCAGAGAATATATAGATGTCTCCACTTGGAATTATGAAGATATGTATGCTCTTGATCCTAAAGTAGCCATGCATCGTCTTTACATTGATCCGGATGCGAAACCCAACAAACAACAACAACAACGCCGATTCCGTCCATAGATCATGAAAGCAATTGAGTCGAAAGTCAAAAAGTTTATCGACTAAGGCTTTATTAGAGAGGAATAACATCCCGACTGGGTTGCTAGTATCGTTCCCGTGCCCAAGAAAAATGACAAGGTCCGAATTTGCATTAACTTTCATGACCTAAACGCTGCATGTCCAAAAGATGAATTTCCACTCCCCATCATAGATGTCATGATTGATAATACTTATGGATATGAGAGGATGTCTTTCATGGATGGATTTTTAGGATATAGCCAGATCAAAATGTACCATGAAGACGAAAAGCACACCGTTTTCAGAACACCCCTGGTGGTGTACTGTTATACGGTAATGCCCTTCGGACTAAAGAATGCTGGTGCAACCTATCAACGTGCTATGAATACAATCTTCCACAAATACCTATGTAAAAGATAGAGTGTTATGTGAACAATATTGCAGTAAAAAGACAAAACAGAGGTGATCATCTTGCAAATTTGAAAACGATGTTCGACATCATGCGAGCACATCAACTGAAGATGAATCCAACCAAATTGTTCCTGAGGGTCTCTAGCAATAAATTCCTTGGATTCATAGTCACATCTAAAGGAATTTCTCTCGACCCAGAAAAGGTTCGTGCTATCTAAGAAATGCCACCTCTAAGAAATATCAAAGAGCTCAGACGCTTGCAAGGCAGATTGGCGTACATCCGGAGATTCATATCAAACCTCTCAGGACGCTGTCAGCCCTTCACCAAGCTAATGAAGAAAGGAGTTTCGTTCATTTGGGATGGAGATTGCCAAAAGGCATTTGAGGAGATTAAAAGATACCTCACTCAACCACCTATTCTTGTGGCCTAATATCAGGGAAACCTTTCCTATTATATGTGAGGACCATAGATCATTCCCTTGTAGCATTATTAGCTCAGAATAATGACCAAGGACATGAGCAAGCAATCTATTACCTTAGCAGAACCATGATTGAAGCCGAACACCAGTATAATTCGATGGAAAAGGAGTGCCTTGCTTTAATATGTGTTGCCTAGAAGATGCGACACTATTTGGTCGAACAATCGATTCACGTCATCTCCAAAGTAAATCCTTTGAGAATGCTCATAACGAAGCCATCTTTTCTGAATAGTCATGTAGCAAAATGGGTGATCCTCCTATCATAGTATGACATATAATTTATGCCCCAGAAGGTGGTTAAAGGTTAGGCTCTGGTAGATTTCTTAGCAGACCATCCGATATCTGAATCATCCAAATTATATGAAGATTTACCAGATGAAGTTGTCGAAGCTTGTGCAACTCAAGAAAATATACAAATATAGAAATTGTTCTTTGATGGTGCGTCTAGAGCAAACCCTAATGGAGGAATCACTACTGGTGTGGGGTGATACTTGTATCCTCAGGCGGTCATGTAATCCCAAGAGGATTCTCTCTATTCGAGCTATGTACCAATAATGTAGTAGAGTACAACACTTTGTTACTAGGGATGCAATTGGCCGAAGAGCTCAACATTCGACACCTTGAGGCTTATGGTGATTCTCAGCTTATTGTGAATCAAGTTTAAGGAGAATATGAAGTGCGTAATGAGGATTTAGTCCTATATCACTTCGCCTTGTTAGAGCTAGCTTAGAAGTTTGAAGGTTTCTTTATTGGATACATTCCACAAACCCAGAATACATATGCGGATGCTTTAGCCTCGTTGGAAACGTCTTTAAGATTGCCACCAGAAGAAGAGACGACGATATTCATCATGGGCCGTGACTTGTATCACCCAAAGCTTCCCTTAGAGCATTGCTCAAATGAGACAATACTAGAGATCATCTATGCAACTTCAATTGAGCTGGAACCAAAGGGTTGGTGATTCCCGTATATTGACTACATCTTGTACGGGATACTACCTGATGATGCTAAAGAGATAGCCACCATCAAACGGAAGGCTCTTCGATTCTATTACGACGCGGACTCTCAAACCTTGTACCGTAAATCATATGATGGAGTCTTACTTTGTTGCCTCTCTAGAAGAGAAGCACAGGAGGCTCTCAGGGAAGCTCATGATGGAATGTGTGGAGCTTATCAATCTGGAGCTAAGTTAGGAGACCGTCTCCAACAAATTGGCTAATATTAGCCAAAGATGTTTTCAGATATCATCGACTATGCTAAACATTATCACGCATGCCAAATCCACGGTAATTTTATTCATCAGGCACCAGGGAACCTGCACCCAACATCGTCATCTTGGCTATTTGAGATGAAGGGAATGGATAATATTGGACCCATCACTCCACCAACAGGCAAAGGACATCGGTTCATCTTGGCAGTGACCGATTACTTTTTTAAGTGGGCAGAGATAATTCTGTTGAAAGAAGTTAAACTTTCAAACGTGATCAAATTCATCAAACATAACGTTATCTACTGTTTTGGTGTACTGAGATGAATAGACTATGATAATGGAACTCCGTTTGTCAGTCATGGTTTTCAGAGATTCTGTGACAAGTTCAGCATCCAAAGTGTTGTATCGACGACATACTATCCGCCAGCCAATGGCCTTGCAGAAGCGCTCAACAAGACTATTGTGAAGCTTTTTAAGAAGTTTGTCTCCAAGAGCCATTGTGATTAGGATGAAGCTTGGTGAATGTTTGTGGGCCTACCGCACAATAGTGAAGACCCTTACAAAAGCCACCCCATTCTTTTTGGTGTATGGCTGTGAAGCCGTATTACCATTGAAAATTCAGATTCCATCTCTAAGAGTCGTCCTCGTGATCAGGATGACAAATGAAGAACAACATCGATTGCGTCTTTAAGTACTTGAAGTATTAGATAACAGGTGACTTTAGGCTCAGCAACAGATCGAGTTATATTAAGCTCGAATTCCCAAAGCCTACAACAATAAGTTCAAAGAGCGTATCTTCAAGAAAGGCGATTTGGTCCTAGCTGTCAGACGACCCATGGTAATGACGCAAAAGACTAAGGGGAAATTCAATACCAAGTGGGAAGGACCCTTCGTAATAGAATCGGTCTATTCAAAGGGAGCATATCATCTCATCAACTAGAAAGGCGACAGGCTTATGATGCCTATTAATGGAAAATTTCTCAAGAAATATTACCCGTAAGCTATAAAACCCCCTTTTTCTAATACCCAGCCAAGTCTGAGATGATGAATTAACTTTCCCCATACTGGGGGTTGGTTATTCAGGATTCATTGAATAGAAAAGTAGCAAATCATGTTTATTTTCCCCAGTAAAGTCTGAGATGAGAAATCGATTTTATTTAGAATGGGGGTTGATTATTTGGAATTCATTTGAATGGAGAGTAATAAACTATTTTAAACCTTTTCCAGCTTGTATGTCGTTAAGTTAACACCACACCTCTGACGATTGAAATTTTCTAGAATCATTCTAAGTGATAATAAAGAGAATTTCTGATTTATGCTAAGTTAACATTACACCTATGACATTTTCAATATTTTCATTGTCTCAAATTAAAACATATCAAGGAAAAGGCAATGAAAAGCATTATAATATCACTTTCATTCAACATTGTTAATCTGATACAGAGTGACAATACTTGGCATGAAAATAATACATAACAAAAAAATTCCTATCCCAGCTAAAAACAATATAAGATTCAAGCACCAGGGCTCATCAATTTGAGGGATCTGAGCTTGGACTTAAGCACAGACAGCTTCTTCTCATAGGCCGCTCGAACTCATTCAGCCACTTTGTTCCTGAGTTCTTCATCAGTAGGACCAGTGGTAGAAGTGGTCAGTTTAGCCTAGAGTTGATCACGCTGCTTCTGCAAAATCGCGATTTGGGACTCTGTTTTAGATAAACTCTTGCGAAGGGCTTCTCGATGATGCACTTTTGAGATGCGAGCTATAGAAAGAGCTTGCTCCACTTCAGATTCCAAATCGGTACGCTATAAATCTACAAAGGCCCTTAACTCCACTTCCAAGAGGATAATGCTCTCTCTGCTATGTTCTGTCCATTGCACGTCACCCAAACTCTCGATGCTATCTAGGCAACTAGTCAGGAGAGGCACAAAATCATTGAAAGCAACTTGTCCAAGGCTAACAACATTGATTGTTAATTTTATCGAACTCTCTAGCTGTTCAATGAGTTTCATTAGGATTCTTGAACGTGGAGGAGCAATCGGGTAGATCAAACCTACAAATTTGGTAGGAATAGATCTAAGAACAACTTCAGAAGGAAAATTTTCTGGCGGATCCTGTCTTGTGGTCATCCCATCAAGAGGTCCCCTCGAGGGAACAGGTTCTAAACCCCTGACACTCAACTTCCCTTTAGCTTCTATATCCTCAAGAGCAGAAGGAGTCGATTGAAGCGCTTTATCTCCTTTATCATCCGGGAGAGCGACAAGTGCAGATTTTATCGCGTACCCTATTAGCTTTGCCTTCTTGGAGTTTTTGTCTACAACAAGTCTTCTTTTACGAATCCTCTTCTCATATTTACCCTCCTCCTCAGCAGTAAGAGTCTTCTTCCCCAATGATCTTAGTACGCGAGGTCCAAGAGTGAGTGCTTCCTCACGAATTTCTTCAGTCATCTTCTCTCCACAAGGTTTGGCAGTTGGTGACTCTTCTTGGATTTCTCCAGCTCTGTCTGCTTCTCGTTCATAGGATAATATTCTTTTATCCTCGATAGACGAGTCCTTATAAAACCTTTCTGTAGGCTGTCTAAAAATTACAATAGATAGCTGATCCCCACGAGATTACAAGGCAATGGTTCCTTCAAATCGAGAAGCAGAATTCATTGCATCCGCAGCATTATAATCGCTACAAACACGACCTTATGTTTGAGATGATTGATCTTGATGGTTGCGACAACAACATGACCAATATTATATTAGCAACTATTAGAGATGCTGATGAGCAGTGTAATGATTTCAGAAATGAAAGGTTGGACTTAGTTGGTGAGTTGCTTGGTAGAGAGCTGTGGGCAAATATTCGTCTAAAAGTCACCATGGATGATTGATTCCTGTCAAGTTCCAACAATGAAAGCTACAATCAGATAGCTTTCATGCCAACAAACGAAAGCTGCAAATGGAGGACTTTTCACATAGATCAAGAAGGGTTACGGTTCAACGACGCTTCCGACAGCTGATGAAAACTCTATTTAGCAGTCTTCACAATCTACAGTGAAAGTTACAATCTGACGACTTTCACACCTCACAATAGCTAAAGCTAGGATTACGAAACAATGGTCCTTGCAACGCCCTGTAGAAGAGGTTACAGATCAACTAACCCCTTCTGAAACACGGAAGTCATCCCCGCGTCATAATTTCGGAAATGCAGGCGACCCCCGCGTTTCCAAGCTACAACAAACCAAACGCGAGCGACCCTCGCGTTCATTGATGTTCAGCAAATACCCAACTTCGCGTTTTAATTCTAAGAGGCGAAGTTGGGTTCTGAACGCCAGATTGGACGTTTGACTCGTTCAAATACGACTCGAACGGTTTCAGAACTGTTTCCCCATGATCTGAGGAAATCACGCCCACTTAGGAGCGGATTTAGAGGGCAGTTACAACCTCTTATCTACCTATAAAATCTCAACAAACTCAACTAAGTTAGGGGCTGGCTTTTTGGAACGAAAGAGTGAGCTAAGGGCTTCTTCAGCATCAAAACTGCACAGGTTTGGAGGCGATTCGGATCTTAACCGCACAGAGAGGCAAGAGAGACGAAATCCTTGGAGATAAGATTTTTGAATCAAATTCAGAAGATTAAATCTAAGAAGATTCTTCAACAACAGAATATCTGCTTGGTCATTAACCGAATTTTCGGTTCTAACTACTCTATCCACAGAGTTCTAACTCGTTCAGAGTTCTTAAACTCGTTAAAGAGTTACATATAAAACTTTCCACAGAAGTTCATCGTTCCCACGAGATAAGAGACGGTCAGATCGTCAACAGAGAGCAAATTTGATGCGAACAATCGAAGGAAGCACTCCATCGCTACCTTGAAGAACTCAGTTTTAAACAAAGGAGAGAACCAAATTTGTTTTCTTCTCTTTTGTAACCAAGTTGTAATCGGAATCAAAGAAATACAAGTCATTTTTCTTTTATTCTCTTCATTTCAATTTTCCTACATACAAAAGATGGTGACTCCGCTGGGGACTAGCTTTTCCGATGAAGAAGTGGTGGCGCAGTCCGACGTCCACCTCATGGGAACGACTGTAGAAACTCTCATCGTAGAGTTTGATCAAGCAAAATATGAGGAAGCCTTATCCTCTGGATCGCTGAGCCCCAAGGCTAAGCGCGATGTCCGCAAGGTCTCCAAGGAGATCAACTCTGTTGTGGAAACTCCGAAGAAAGCCCTCTCCTTCGGCCAGGAACTCAAACTGGCTCTGCTGGTTGAAGATCCCACATCCGTGTTAGCAAGATGTGCTTCAGTCCATAAACGACCTATAGAGGAGATGAGCTCCATAAATGTCAATGACGCTGCTGCCAAGGCTTTGAAACAAGCCAAGAAGAACGTCGCTCGCAGACGGAGAAGATCCATACGACGAGCACACTTATGTGAAAGCCGAATATTGGCCCAACGTGAAGATCGTGTTCCTAAAATTTTACCCGAGCCTAGCGTTCCTAAAGCAGAACGCTCGCTTCGCGGTAATGAGCCTAACTATGAGCCTCGGCTAATATAGCTGAAACACAACCCTGAGTGGCGCGTTATTTCTTCAAAACGCAGCCCTCAGAAGGAAACTACCAAAGATAAACGCGGCCCTCAGGTGCGCGTTCAAAAAGAACGTGACTCGCAAGAGTCTGTTTCACCATCCAAACGCGACCCTCAGGGGTGCAATCAACCAAAACATGACCCTCGCGGGTCTGTTTCATCATTTAAACGTAGGCCCCGGCCTAATGTTTACAAATCCAAACGCGACCCTCGCGTTATCCTTTAAGAACGCGAACCTAGCGTCGTTCTTCAAGAACGCGGTCATCAAGAGGTCTGCCAGGTTCAGAAAAATCAGCGTGGTTTTAAAATCCACGTTCGTCAAGAACCAATTTCATCCACCCAAGGGCAGGGGTTCCATCTCCGCCTCCACACCCGAGGAAAGCTTCCTCCCAAGTTCCTGATCTGCGAGAATTATTGTCAAGAGGAAAACCAATAGTACAAGCAACTCACTCATGCCAATGTGAGAGGCTTATCTCGGCAGTCCTTTCAGAGTGCCATTGTTGCACATCTGCACCTCGGCAGTCTGTATTCGACAGATTGACGAACGTTGTCAGGCCTGCCAAACAACAACGCCGATACAGAAAGAAGACGACTGAGACCGAATACCCCGAAGTTACTATAAATGTGATAGGTAGGGGAAAGGCTTCGAATCCTAGTTCTGAGGAATCACAAAGGAGTCATTCCCCGACTGCTCGGGAAAGGTGTGAAGAGTTTGAAGGGGTGTATCGACACACCCGAACTCGTATAGGAGCTATTCGCGTGGTTAACTACCAGAGGTTAGCCAAAGGAATTGTTTCTGATGATGAACATTCGGCAATAGCCGAATCTCAATCTTCCAGCTCTGTTGTGGCTCGTGAAGTTTCCGCTCACATGACGGGGAACCATGAAGACTTAGCTAAAAGAGTCGACGAACATCATGTCATGCTCTAAGCACAACAAGAGACACTTCTCCAAGTCAAGGACATGTTGGCCCAACTCCTTGCTGAAAAAGGCCAAAGACCTGAATCTTCCCGGAGGACCACATCGAAGGGAAAGCAAAAAGCGACTGAACATTCAGATCGCGAAACTCACAACCTGGAATCCTCCTCTGAAAATGAGAAGGAGACAGAAAGAGAACCGCATCCCTAGTCTACTAAAGTGGATGAATTAGAGGCTCGCCTCAATGCAATTGCCAATAGAAGTGAGCTCCGCGAAGAGGGGGTTGTGCGACCTTATCCAGCCGAGTGGGATACAGCTCCCTACCCACCGAAATTTAAGGCCCCTACCTTGCAACCGTTCGATGGCACATGATCACCGAATCAGCACATTTACTACTTCAAATCCCAGACTGGAGATGTGGTAGCAAACGACGCTATCCTGACCCGCTTGTTCATCGGAACTCTTAAAGGAGTTGCCTTTGAGTGGTTCATGAAATTGCCTGCCGGGTCTATCCAGAAATAGGTAGACCTGGAGAGGCTATTCTTGGCCAGGTTCTTCGAGGACGACACAGAGGTCTCAGTCCCGACTCTTCTCGCCACTAAGCAAAAGAAAGGAGAGTCCATCTAGACCTATGTTGAGAGATTCCACAGCATGGCACTACGGTGCCCGTCAGGTATGACCCAATCAACTTTAGTTGAAACTTGCAGGCACAATTTGCAGACCCAGCTCCTTGCTCAGATGGGGGTAGCGGAGTGTCGCTCTTGGAGACAACTAGTTTCACAAGGAGAACAAGATGAAGAGATAGTGGCGCGAGTTAAAGCTGAAGAAGAGCCACAACCCAAGCCGTAGCAACAACGTAATCAACACAACACCCAGCGGTCTAAGGGAAAAGAAACTTTAGCAGCTGACTACACGCGGGTACCGCCTCCCACGAAGCAAGGTAAAGCACCCAATCAGCAAAGAGCACCCAAGCAGTATTCGTTCAAGGAAGAGCATGTAGACACCTTGTTCCAACTACTTCGGAAGAACAATAAGCTGCAGTTGCCTGAAATCAGGAAGCCGGATGAAGCAGGGAAGGTGGATGACCCTAACTATTATCGTTATCACAGATTCCTGGGACATCCCACCAGAAAGTGCTATGTCTTCAAAGACATTTTGCAGAATTTGGTAAATGCTAACGTGCTCACTCTGAAGCCCGAGCAGAAGACCGTGTCTACCAACTTAATAGCGGTACAATTCGGCGACTTCCCACCGGTGACCACTGCAAATAACGTTGTTCCCATTCATAAGGAAGAAATGCACTTGAAGAATGCTGACTTGTATAATCAGAAAGACAGGGGGTTGGTACCCCTCACTACCCCAAAGGGGAAATCATGTGGGTCCACCCTGACCTACTTGGAGATCAACAATGGATGAACACCTCGTCCAAAAAGAAGGGAGGCAAGGCTAAGTCTTCCAACATGATTAGCCCCTCCGTTACTAAAAATGATGACCACCTCAAACCTCTTACTGATTCAGAAGAAGAGAGGATTGTCCTGGTAGAATACCCAGGAGATAACCCTGGCACTCGGTCGGGAAAAGCTTACTTGAGGGATTACGACCAGAACGCTCAAGAGGTGGAAGAACAGCCCCAAGACGCTGGGGGTTCTGTCCCGAGAAAGCCAGTTGATAAAGGAAAACAAAAGGAGCTCCGGTTCAACAAAAATCTCCACCAGGAATCTGGAGAATCAAGTGCTCCCTTCCAGTTCAATGTTATGGCACAGTTGGCCAACATCCCGGCCAGAATCACCCTATATGAGCTCCTGAGGTTGTCCAAAACTACTAAGGAAGCCCTGATCAAAGCATTAAAGAATACGGAGAGCTTCATTACGCAAGTTGCTCCAATTCCCGAAGCTTCTGAAGACCAACCCTGTCTGCAATGTCTGCAAGCGGCAAGAAGCCTACCTTGCATATCCTTTACCCAGGAAGATATGAAGGTTAAACACAAACACGACAGACCTCTGTACTACACGGGGTACATTGGGTCGTCGGAAATCAGCCGTGTAAAAGTTGACCCGGGCTCAGCGCTCAGCATCATGCCTTACAGGGTCATGCAAGTCTTAGGAATCCCTATACATCGGCTGAACACCACCCAGACAACCATCTTCGAGTTTAACGCAAACAGCACTCGGCCCCTGGGGAAGATCAAACCCAGGTGTCAAATCGGAGACCTTAAGTCCGAGGTGACCTATTACATAATAGATGCGGACACGTCCTATAATCTTTTGTTAGGATGACCATGGATACATGCAAACCGTATTGTCCCATCTACTCTACATCAGGTCATGAAATATGCCAATGATGAAGGAGAGGTTCGAACCCTGATTGCGGAGAAATATCCTTTCAGAGGAGTTGAAAACTTTCATACCGACTCCATCTTTTACCTCGAATCCCAGGAGAAAGAAGACGGGGACAGCGACAATGAAGCTGATATCGAACCAGATCCTGAAGAAGATTGTCCATGGGAGTTAAACTTTGATGTAATGGGTCAGGATGAGAGTAATAAGAATGTACCAAGCGAGGGCGAGTGGTGCATTAATGAAGATTTTATTTTGGCGTACTTGTCTAATGTGTCCTCTAAAAATAAACAGATAGAGAATGATCCTAATGCAGGTACCAACCCATGGCATGTACTGTGCACGGAGGCATCGCTCACATTGCCAATCAAGTCATCCTTTGTTTCAGATGAAGAAATAGAAGACGCACAGAAGGCTTTCTTTAAAGTCCCATCCAAAAGGAAAGGGCAGAAGCCGATCTGTTTTGGTAAGGTCAAACCTGAACAACTCAGACGAGGAAGTTCAGAGGAAGATGACAGAGTTCCTCAATTCCATTATCACGAACCCAACTCCCTCCGGTTAATGAAACAAATAGGGTACGACTTTGGTGAAAAACAGGGTCTAAACTTCGGAAAGGGAAGGAGAATACCAATTCGAATGTCCCTAACCCCTGAAGGGAAACCCCAAGATTATTATCAAAAAACCAGAAGAGGTTTAGGATTTGTCACACCTCCCGCTATCTCAGAGAATGAAATAAATAATTATCTGCGTCAGGACCACTCATCCGGAACATCTTCATACGAGTCCGATGTCAGTGTCGGACCTTTCTTTAAAAATCTGACCGTGAATATGGTTTCGACTAGTCATCCAGGTGAAGATGTAAGGGGTGGTGAAGAGCTAATCGAATCAACCAATGATCCCTGGATCAAACGCCTCAACATCTTGTGGGATATGCGATTCGAACAACGCGAACCACCCACTGAAGATAAAGTGGTCCAGGTCAACATGGGAGATGAACATGACCCTAAGCCCATTTTCATAGCCAAAGACTTATCATCATCCAAAAAAAAGAACCTTATATCTCTCATCCGAGAATATATAGATGTCTTTGCTTGGAATTATGAAGATATGCCTGGCCTGGACCCGAAGGTTGCCATGCATCGGCTTAACATCGATCCGGATGCAAAACCCGTTAAACAACAACAACGTAGGTTTCGTCCGGAAATCATGGAATCAATTGAGTCAGAAGTTAAAAAACTTATAGACTCAGGTTTTGTTAGGGAAGAGCAACATCCGGACTGGGTGGCCAACATTGTCCCGTGCCCAAGAAAAATGGTAAGGTCCGTATATGCATTGACTTCCGCGACCTTAACGCAGCTTGCCCAAAAGATGAGTTTCCACTTCCCATTACCGATGTCATGATTGATAACACCTGCGGATATAAAAGGATGTCTTTCATGGATGGATTCTCCGGGTACAATCAAATCAAGATGTATCCCGAAGACGAAAAGCATACTGTATTCAGAACACCGCTGGGGGTGTATTGTTACACAGTGATGCCCTTCGGCCTGAAAAATGCAGGTGCAACTTATCAACGAGCAATGAACGCCATTTTCCACGAACATCTGCGTAAGAAGATAGAATGCTACGTTGACGACATAGCAGTGAAAAGCCAATGTAAGGGTGATCATCTTGCAGATTTGAAGACAATGTTCGATATGATGCGAGAACACCAACTGAAAATGAATCCGACTAAATCATTCCTCGGAGTATCAAGTGGAAAATTCCTGGGATTTATTGTCATGTCCAAGGGAATTTCTCTGGATCCAGAGAAGGTGCGCGCCATCCAAGACATGCCACCGCCAAAGAATCTTAAAGAGCTCAGAGGTCTACAAGGCAGATTGGCTTACATCCGAAGATTCATATCTAATCTCTCGGGACGCTACCAACCTTTCTCGAAGCTTATGAAGAAAGGCGTATCCTTTGTCTGGGATGAAGAATGCCAGAAAGATTTTGAAGAGATCAAGAAATATCTCACCCAGCCACCTGTTCTCGTGGCCCCTATATCAGGAAAACCATTCCTGTTATATGTGAGGGCTATGGATCATTCTCTAGGAGCGCTACTGGCCCAAAACGATGATCAAGGGCAAGAGCAAGCCATCTATTACTTAAGCAGAACCATGATGGGAGCCGAACATCGGTACAATCATGTCGAAAAAGAATGTCTCGCTTTGGTATTCGCGGTTCAGAAGATGCGACATTACCTAGTTGGACAAACAATTCACGTCATCTCTAAGGTGAATCCCTTGAGGGTGCTGATGACGAAACCATCATCTCTAAACTGTCGGCTTGCAAAATGGGCCATTCTCTTGTCGCAATATGACATGCAATTCATGCCCCAAAAGGCAGTCAAGGGTCAAGCATTAGCAGATTTCTTAGCCGATCATCCGGTGCCAGGGACATCAAAACTGTATGAAGAATTGCCCGACGAAGTAGCCGAGGCTTGTGTTACTCAAGAATCTACACAAATATGGAAATTATTCTTCAATGGTGCATCTAGAGCAAACCCTCACGGAGCGATTACTGCAGGAGTAGGAGTGGTGTTCGTCTCTCCTAACGGTCATGTAATCCCAAGAGGATTTTTCCTAATCGAACCTTGCACCAACAATGTAGCTGAGTATAATGCTCTGCTACTAGGCATGCAACTTGCCGAAGAACTTAATATTCGGCATCTGGAGGCTTATGGTGACTCTCAGCTCATTGTAAATCAAGTCCAAGGGGAATACGAAGTACGTCATGAGGACTTAATCCCGTACTACTTCGAAGTGCTGAAGTAAGCTAAGAAGTTCGAAGGATTCTTTATTGAATACATTCCACGAGCCCAGAACGCTTACGCAGATGCTTTAGCTTCATTGGCAACTTCGCTGGCATTACCGCCAGGTACTGAAACAACAATCCCAGTCACGGGACGTGAACTATACTGCTCCAAGATTCCTACGGAGGAAAGCTCAGACAAGACAATAACAGAAGAGGTCTGTACAACCTCCCTAAAGCTCGAATCTAGAGATTGACGATTTCCATACATCGATTATGTCCTGTACAGAATTTTACCCGACGATCCTAAAGAAGCGGCCGCCATTAAGCGAAAGGCCCTCTGATTCTATTACGATGCAGTCTCTCAAGTCCTGTATCGTAAATCACATGATGGAGTTTTACTTTGATGCCTCTCTCGGAAGGAAGCAAAAGAGGCCCTCAAAGAAGCTCATGACGGAATATGCGGGGCTCATCAACCCGGAGCTAAATTAGGAGATCGCCTTCGGGGAATTGGCTATTATTGGCCAAAGATGTTCTCAGACGCGGTTGACTACGCTAAACATTATCACGCATGTCAAATTCATAGGGATTTCATCCACCAAGCACCTGGGAACTTACATCCCACATCTGTATCCTGGCCATTCGAAGTGTGGGGCATGGATATCGTGGGACCAATTTCCCCGTCGACCTCCAAAGGACACCGATTCATTTTAGCCGTGACCGACTATTTCTCCAAATGGGCGGAGGCAATCCCGTTGAAAGAGGTCAAGACTTCAAACGTAATCAAGTTCATCAAACATCATGTCATCTACCGTTTTGGAGTCCCGAGGCGGATAATTCACGACAACGGGACACAATTCGTTAGTTTTGGGTTCCAGAGGTTTTGTGACAAATTCAGAATCCAGAGTGTCGCATCCACGGCATATTATCCGCCAGCAAATGGTCTTGCAGAAGCTTTCAACAAAACCATAGTGAAACTTCTCAAGAAGTTTGTTTCCAAGAGCCGACGTGATTGGGATGAAAGACTCGGTGAATGTCTGTGGGCTTACCGCACAACGGTGAGGACCCCTACGAGAGCTACACCATTCTCTCTAGTATACGGCTGTGAGGCTGTATTGCCGTTAGAGATTCAAATCCCTTCCTTGAGAGTCGCGATCACGACGGGACTAACAGAGGAAGAAAAACATCAACGGCGTCTGCAAGAACTTGAAGCCCTAGACAACAAACGACTTTAGGCTCAACAGCAAATCGAATTGTATCAAGCCCGTATTTCCAAAGCCTACAACAAAAAGGTCAAGGAACGGATTTTCAAGAAGGGCGATTTAGTTTTAGCCAACAGACAACCCATGGTGATGACACACAAAACCAAAGGGAAGTTCAATCCTAAATGGGAGGGGCCTTTCGTAATAGATCCAGTCTATTCGAGCGGAGCATATCGCCTCATCAACCAAAAAGGAGACAGGCTCATGATGCCAATCAATGGGAAATTCCTAAAGAGATATTTCCCGTAAATCGTGTAGCCCCCTAAACCCCAGCTAAATCAGGCTGGGGGTTGCCTATTCATAGTGTAATTTTGTCTTGTATTTCGTCATGTTAACACTACACCTCTGACGATTGAAATTTTCTAGAATTATTCCAAGTAGTAATAAAGAGAATTTCGTTTTCATGCTAAGTTAACACTACATTTACAGCATTCGCATTACTTTTCATTGTCTTGAATCAGATTTCGACGAAAGAGATGATGAAAACCAAAATGATATCATTTCCATTCAATATTGTTAATTTGAATACAAAGGTGAAAACAATCAAAAGGAAAATGATACAAATTTATTCCTCCACCAAAAATAGTGCAAATCCTAAGCATCGGGACTCATCAGTCTAAAAGACTTGAGTTTAGATTTCAGCGCTGATATATTCTCCTCGCGAGCCTTTCTGATTTCTTCAGCTATCTTGTTCTTGAGCTCCTCTTCATTGGGCGTTGCTTCGGCAATCTCTCGCCGAAGCTTGTCGGCAGCAACAATTTCATCGCAATAGCACTTGAACAGTCCGTCACAGTAACCAGCTAACCCTTTTAAAATTTCCATACCATCAGCTAGCTGAGCATTTATCTGAGGTATTTCAACACCAGCGCGAGCAAGTTCTGCTACAGTATCCCGGAGACCCACAACAAGATTGCCCATGTCCCCTTGTACCTAGAGATGTTCCCCACGCAGACGAACAAGACGAGAATCTATTTCGGATAAACTCTTCTGAAGAGCCTCTTGCTGTTGCGCCTTCAAAGCCTTGGCCTCAGAAAGAGCCCGATCCACTTCTGGTCCTATGTCATCGTGTTGAAGCATGGAAAGGAACTCCATCTCATACTCCAAAATAACAATGCTCTCGCGACAATTCTCGGTCCATGATGCATTCCCCTGGTTCCTAATCTTGGCGAGACATTCTAGCAGGTGGGGTTCAAAAACCTTGAAGCTCACATCTCCGAGGCTAACAACGTCGATAGTCATTTACATCCAACGCTCTAATTGTTCGATGAGCTCCCTCAAAGTTTCTGAGCTTGGAGGTGGAGCAGTTGGATAAACAAAACATTTCACATAATCAGTGCGAGTAGGGGTGTGCGTGGCTTCAGATAATAACTTTTTGACCATATCTGACACTAAGCCTGAGATAGTCGCTTCCTGCCCGCCGGTTGTCATTTCAAGACTAGGAGAAGCGGCTGGAAGCATAGTATCCTCTCTGTTCTCAGGAGATACAGCACGCGCTGATTTTATCGCATCCCCGATCAACTTAGCCTTTTTCGAAGTTTTGGCCACGATGGGTAATCGTTTACAAATCCTCCTGTCATACTCGCCTTGCTCAGAAGCAGATAGAGCCTTCTTACCCGATCTTAAACAGCGAGGTTCAGAAACAGGCGCTTCTGCAAGAATCTCTTCAGTTGTCCGCTCTCCGGGAGAATCAGCAATCAGTTTTCCCTCTTTGATCCCCGTAGGAACCTCTTCTTTAGAAAGTTCTATAGGGGACAACTCTCTGGGAACTTCAACGGCTCCGGTTGCTTCCTGTTCACAGGATAGATACTCTTCTATCCCCGGTAAACGAGTACTCGAAGACCTGCTCCTCGAGCGACACAACTCCTGAATCTCACTTATGCAGGAGGTGTAAATATCATAGTCAGGGATTTGAGAAACTTCTTTAAACCAGTTGCGAAAATCTGCAACGGTAGAACAACCGGGCGGCGAGTTAGGTAAAGTAAATTGCGCATGGGTTCCCCCGACGGAAAAGAAGTACCATGCGCGAGCTCCTTCATATAAGTTCCTAATTTGAGCTAATGCCGGGTTGGGATTGCCAACGTAAAGCTGGTCATATCCGAATTGCCCAGCAAATCTAGAAGGCATGTAAGGCTCGATGATGCACTTCTCCCGCAAACGATAGACCAGGTAGCCCAACCTGATCATAAGGAGCCAGCTAAATGTGCCATCTTCCAAAGAAGATGAGCCCTCAAAAAGAAAGTCCATGAAGAGGGCGTTTTCTACATCAGCTCTGTCAAAGTTAGGAGCACAACAGAAAATCCGATAATTGTCTTCTCGAGATAGGAGTTGTCGAGCCCTGACTATATAAGAATGAGTCCTCGTGGCCGACTCTAATCTCTGAACAAATGGAATATAAGTGTCATCGCCCTCGTATACTCCCGTCATCAGTGAGGGACAATGCAGCACGAACCAGGCCACCAAGTATGTATACGGCACTGGTACACGTGGTGGAGGAGTTCTCCCGGCTTTCTTCTTGGTAGTTTTGATTTCTGAAGCGCTGAGAAGTTCTGAGGTCAACATCCTCAGGCCATTCTGCATGCAGCCGACCATAGCGGTAAGGAGACTCACAGGTCTCCCATGTGCTAGTAAAGAAGCTAGGTACACAACTTCAGCTAATATCGCCTCAGTTGGTTTTGACGGTACTACGCACCGCTTCAACCAAACCATGAAGAAGCCCGCAAGAAGAGCCGTGTCAGAAATAGGGACTGTGGCTTGGTGGTGGAAACTTTCAAACTCGACACCAGCCTCGAAATCATCTTCTGCATACTCTGTTTTGTATGTGGCATTAGAAGCCTTAATCCGAGCTTTGGCTTCCTTGGGAGAGATAGCTGCAACGCGAGATACGGCTACATCTTTCCGGTTTAAGTTCTGAAAAAGGTATTCCGCCCACGTAGTGTGTATAACGCCCCCTCCACGCATCCCAAAGACTTGGGCACATATGTGGAAGTGGCACATCAACTCCCAAAAAGTAGCGTAAATTTCCAGGTGAGCTACTTTCAGTAGGGAAAGCTCCTTGGTGGTGGGGATGAACTCCTCGTATGGCATTTTTCCAAGCGGTAACCCCGACACTGCTTTCATCTCATGAAGAGCAAAACCTAACTCTCCTACAGGTGTGAAGAATGTACAACTGTCCGGATTATATTTCTCCAACATAGCGAAGAAATTATGAAAACTCTGCACGACACCCCGTCGCGTAGCTAACACTGGAACCGTAAGACCTGATTGAGCGAGTGACTCCTTAAGCTCCTCCAGAACGAAATCAACCATGCGGGTCCACCAACCTCCTTCTCTAGAACAAACCCATCCTGGGGATCTGAACAGCTGGGTTGAGAATTCACCTCGAGCTGCAATAAATTGACGAATGAAAATATTCGCTGGACGTAGCACCTCCTGATCCTTCTTCTCAAATAAACCGGGTCTCAACCCCTTGAGTTGTCCCCCGATTTGTGTACGAGCCCACCGACCAGATCCAAGCGACACATTTTCCTTCTCTTTGACTATATCAAAAGTCAGACCCCGACGACGGCTTGCATTCAAAAAGTAAGAGAGTGGGTACATCCTCTTCATGTTTGGAAGGAAGAGGAAGCGATTATCAACTTTCCGCAACAACTTTGAATCTTCTGCATGTATGAGGTGATCATCGATGGATATTCGATCTCCGAATATGAACGCTGGTTTGGGGAACTGAGAATGACCAACAGGAGCCTCCATGTCTAAGTCAGTGATCAAAATTCTAAGAGTAGAACATCGGGGGAATTTAATCATGTCCGTTCTCTCCGAGTCAGCGAAAGTACAAAGCGGAATTATGTTTTGGAGACTGAAAATTTCATTCGCATCAGGTCCGCCAATATACCCAAAATGATGCTCTTGCAAAAGTGGCACGTTTGGAAGAAGCACTGCACAATCAAAAGCAGAAGTTAGTAGCTGAAAACAAGTTACTGACATAAAAACAGAATCATAAATCTCGAAACGCGAGAGTCAAGCCTCGTGTCAAAAATTTCAGACGCGGAGGTCGAGCCCCGCGTTGAGGACCCCAAACGCGAGGGTCGAACTTCGTGTTGAAAAACTTGAACGCGAGGGTCAAGACCCGCATGGAGTCCCAACTCCGCATTTTCATTGAACAAGAAACGAGTCATCTTCCTCGTTATCAAGAACCCATCTAGGGTTTTCAGAGAACTTGCTAAGGCAAGTTGTTTCAGTCACCACTCACCACGATAGGGAGGCCCCTACGACGGCGGTGGCGACGATAACGTTCCCGCACGAACAAGAACACCGCCGGCATCCTCAACCGACGACGTTTCGGAAGTTGCTCCGACAACTTTCCTGGAGCTCGAACCCATTCTCTGTGGCACCATCAACACAGTCGACCGGAAGAAACGTTTTTGAACGAAGAAGACGGAGTTCGTCGGAGATCTCGCCGAAATCAAACGAGAGTTCTCATTCTTGGAAATAGCCGAGAATTTTGAGAGTCAAGTGACTCTTGACGTGACCACTCAGGTCTATTTATAACAGCCGTCAAGCTGTTGAGATGGCACAGGATTCTAGGAAAGAATCCCAACCATTTTCAAAACGCGAAGCTCACTGCCGCGTTCAAACTCCAAAGAGCAAGGCTCAGGCCAGCGTCACTAAGGCCTGAACCTCGCGTTTTGAACCCCAAACGCGAAAGTCATCTTAGCGTTGCCATTCTTCTAAATCCTCAAAGGCATGAGCCCCCTTAACAGAGTGTTAATCAAAACCTCTGTATCTTTTCAGCAGAGTCTAAATCCTCATTGGGTTAATATTACACCCCAAACAATCGTCATCGCCACAGAGTTTGAGTTTAGCCGGCACAAAATACCAGTGTGGCTATAACTCCTCTGTCAGAATCCACTTATTGATTCTCATAAACAGAACGATAAGTCTTCAAAATCCTTCAGATTATTGTCAATTTATTAGCTCTCTCCAGCGGAGCAATAAATAATTAGTTTATCAATTCCTTTCAATGGGGTAATAAAACTTCCCAAAATTTTGTTCAAATCACAAGTATTACAATTCATCGTTCTGATGACAAAATACTTAGTGATTCTCCCCCAGCAAGACACAAAAGGATTTTATCCCCATAGACGTCACGTTAAAATTACACCTCTGACAAAAAACCAACTTATCGACCCTCTCCAATAGAGCAATAAGTCCTCAAAATTGCTCCGATCGTAATCTCTCTACTGTCATGTTAAAATTATACCTCTGACAAAAACCAACTTATCGACTCTCTCCAATAGAGCGATAAGTCCTCAAAATTGCTCCGATCGCAATCTCTCTACTGTCATGTTAAAATTACACCTCTGACAAAAACCAACTTATCGACTCTCTCCAATAGAGCGATAAGTCCACAAAATTGCTCCGATCGCAACATCCTTCCCTGTTATGTTAACTTCACACCTCTAACAGTCTAAACCCTCTTATTTGAACCCTTCTTACCCCGTTATATAAGAGGTGTTCTCATAAGATTCCCAATGGACTAAGTACTTTCCAGAACTATCCTTAGTGATAATAAGGAAAAGTTCGGGATCCCCCCTACAGGAAAAAAGTCCACGCCAAGTTAAATTTACACCTCTGGCGCTTACAGACTTCTTTTAGTGTTCAAAGTCAAAATAACACAGGAAGAATTCTACTCTTTAGCTCTGTTGTGGGAGAACGATTTAACATTTATCCTCAACGTTGTGAAGTTCTCTAGAGTTATCTTAAATGATAATAAATGAAACTTTCCAAATCCGGGCTATCCCGGAGATCTATACTAGATCATAGATGCACCTCGGGTGTTTCGCGTGATTTGTTATTTAAAATCAAAACATGACAAATGCAAGAAACAATGAGGGATCAATATCACTTTTTATTCAAGAGTTAGAAGAAAGTGATACAAAACAAACTTGTTCTTGTCAAAAGAACATTACAAAAACCATATTCACTCACGCATTAGATCAAAAGAGATAAGCTGAGCCTTAACTTCAGCTAACTCCTCCTCGTGAGTAGCTCGCACCATAGCTTCAGCCTTCGCCCGGAGTTCATCCTCACTGGGTATGACGATGGCCGCCGCTTCGTTCCTGGCCTGTACTAGGGCCTGGGCCTGTGAATGATATTCTAAAGTACCGTTTGCATTCTGGGTACTGAGGATATTGACAATGTTTTCTTCACGGGAGAGTTCAGCCTTCAATCGTAGGACTTCGGCTTCAGCTTCAACAAGTCTGTCCCGAAGCGAATTCATAGAAGCAGTTGAGCGTTCTAACTCTTCTCGCTTCCGAATGTTACGCTCACGAAGCTCCGCGATCTGACGCTCCTTCTCAGCTAAGTCCCGTTCTATCGCTTCTCGGCGAGCTACTTCGGCGACCTGAAGACCAGCCAAAGTGGACATGATTTGCGGCTGAAACTCTTTGTGGCCCAATATCTCGAAACGCTGTAATTGCTCTTCAAAACAGAGAATAATTTCTGAACAGCGCTCGAACCATTGAGTGTTGCCCACACTCCTAACTCCGTTCAGGCCTGCCTCCAGAAGAGGTCGAAAGGAATTTAAAGTTCCCCGGCCATTCACCATGTATTCAACCACCGTCTTCGCAAGGCTATTTAGATACACTAGAGAGATCTGAAGAAATTCAGGTGCATCAGCGAGACTTGAAACTACAGCCGAAGACGCCCCTCTAGCCATTAAAATTGGTGCAGGAGATCCTGGCGCTGAAGCTGCAGAAGCGGTGGAAACATTTAATTGTGAGGGGCTAGAGGTCAAAGCCATCATCGTCCTTGCCAGAGATGTGCTTGGCCGTGCCTCTGTTGGAGTAAGTGAGATCTTTAGCAGTGCAGTAGGTGAAGCGGCTACGGTAGATGAGGCAGGTAGAGGCTGCTCTTGCACAGGAGCTGACACCGGCACGAGCTGTTGTTCCAAAGGAGGAATCACAACTGTAGTCTCGGGCAACGTGGTCGGTGAAGCAGCTACCGTGGATGAGCCAGGTAAATGTTGCTCTGGCAAAGGAGTCGACACCGGCGCAGGTTCTTGCTCTAAAGGAGCAGCAGAAATAGTCCCGGGAGTAGGTGAACCTGCACGAAAAAACAATCGGAACGTGAAAAAAGCGTGCGGAATAAGTCGAAACAAACTAAGCTTACCGATGAGATAGAAAGGAGTATAACCAGATGTCTTATCAGATGGAGCCTTGGGAGCATCATCAAAAATGGTTATGTCGTCCATGGAATTATGCTCCTCATCTTCCACATCATCACCTGGCAAGTTGCTAACTTCAGCATCCTCACCACCTCTATCTTCGTTAGCTCCATTACCAATCGAAGAGCCTTCATAATCAACTCGCTCCTCATCATCCCGGATAGCGAAAGGTTTAGGAAGATCTGTGTCGATAGCTGGTTTAGTCATAAGTCCCATTGTAGGACTGGGCACTAAATCACCAGCTTGTGACATTAATACTGAAGGAGAAGGGGACGGATTCTTTTCGATACCCCTTTGTTTCGATACAGGAGACTTAGGAGGGTCCATCACCGGGGTAGATTCTGCATCTGCAGCTATTAACTTGCCCTCTTCGTCTTCAGGGGGATGGTAAGAAGAAGCATCGCTTGAAAGGGCTGGACCATGAGAACGAAACCCAGTTCTATGTGGCGGGCCTGCAACTAAAGATTCCTGTTGGTCTTCATCTTCAGCAGCTTTGATAGCATCAGCCATCAACTTAGATTTTGTTGGCCCTTAGGAGGAGGAGAGTCAACTATCAACTTCCGACGGATCTGCTTATCATATTGACCGGCTTCATCTGCAGAGAGCTTTCTTTTCCCCGCTGCTCTTGTCGTGGAAGGTTCAACCACTTGTTGCTCCTCTCCTGGAGCAGACTTAGCTCCTTGTTCCTCTTCCTGCCCAGCAGATTGGTCTTCAATAGATAGGAACTCATCGATCCCTCTCAAGCGGGATGTCTTTGACCCCCTCCTTAAAGCATACATATGCCTAATGTCTTTCAGGGAAGAAGTGTTCAAATTGTAATTGGGAGTCTGGGAAGCGGCAAAATACCAATTACAGAAGCTTATGGAGGTATAAGAGTTGGGTGTTTTGTGGGGAAGCCTGAAGGTCGCTTTGGTACAACCTGCCACGGAATAGTACCAAGCCCTGGACCCTTCATATATGTCACCCACAGCTGAGAACTGAGGACGAGGGTTCCCAACATACAACTGATCGTACCCAAATTGGCGAGCGAACCTATAGGGTTGGTAGGGCTCGATGAAACAGTGAGCGCCTTGCCGGAAGATCAGATAACCAGGCCTGATGGAGAGCAGCCAATGGAAAACACCTCCACTCAGCTGGGTGAATCCATTAGGACCCGCGACGTCCTGATATTCCGCTCCATAGACGCCGCCTTCAAAATCGGGGAAACAACGCCATATATGATAGTGGGTGTCCCGCGATAAAATCTGACGAATTCTGACCATGTATCCCCCTTCTTATTTTACAGATTCTAATCGTTGCACAAATGGGATGAATGAGTCCCCCGGGGGAGAGGCCGCACTCATTAGAGGAGGACAGTGGAGCACGTACCAAGCCATCAGATAGGTGTACGGCAATGGTATCCGGGGATTGGGAGTTTTGAAAGCTTTGTGGCCCTCCACCTCGGTAACGTCAACAAATTCCAAGGCCAACTCCCGTAGTCCACTCTGCAAACGGCCCACCATAGCGTAAAGTAGATTCACTGGTCCCCCGTGCGCTAGGAGAACAGCATGATAGATCACCTCAACAGCAAGAGCATCGATCGGCCTAGTAGGAACGACGCACCGCTTGAGCCACAACATTAAGTATCCAGCCAAAAGCGCCGTATCAGAAATAGGGAGCAGAGCTTGGTAGTGAAAACTCTCAAAGTCCGTATGAGCCGGGAAAACATCTTCCTTGGCCTCATTGGTGTAATGGGAGGTAGCATCGTCGATTCGGGCCTGGACCTCCTCCAAAGTGCTAGCAGGTAACCTGGACACGGAGGCTCCCTTATTGGTCAAGTTCTGGAATAAATATTCCGCCCAAGACACTTGCTTAATGCCACTTCCTCGAGCCCCTGTCTGCTGCATGTAGATGTGAAAGTGACACATGACTTCCCAGAGAGTGGAGTAAATTTCAGGATTGGTCTTCTTCAAAATTTTAAGTTCCGCAGACCCCGGAACAAACACTTCGTACGGTAAATCCCTAAGGAGAAGACCCGAGACTTCATCGTGAAGAGCGAAGCCCACCTCCCCCACGGGGGTGAAGAAAGTGCAAGTCTCAGGATTATATTTCTCCAATACGGAGAAGAAATGAAAGTGGCTTTGGACAATCCCAAACTTGGTGGCCCGTACAGGAATCTGCAAGCCAGCCCGGGCAAGAGGTGCTTTCAATTCGTCCAAAACGAACTTGCTCATCCGAGTCCACCACCCCATCACCGGAGAATGAACCCAGCCAGGAGTTCTAAATCCTTGCGCGGGAAATTCTCCTTTCCTTGTCAGAAATTTCTTGGCAAAGGTGTTTGCTGGACTAGCCACTTCGCCGATAGGGTACTCCTTGGCAAACAATCCTGGCCGTAAAGCCGTCACCAATCGGTTATAACCAACCGTGCGGACCCCTTGGAAAGTTAGGGTCCCAAGAACAACTCCATCCTGATCCTTCACCAGAGGCCAATCCATACGCCTTAGGATGGAAGCGCATTGAAAGTAGGATATGGGGAACATCCTCTCCATATTGGGCAGGAAAAGGTTGCAGTCCCCAACTTTCCGCAACCACTTATAGTCCCCATCATAGGCAGTGCCGGCCTCGAAGTCAACATAATCCCCGAAGAGGAACCCAGGTTTGACTATTGGCTTACGGCTCGGGTTCTCAAATCGAGCATCCGTAACCAATATCCTAAGAGTTTCTGGAGAAGCCTGGGTGATTAATTCCGTGCGACTCTTATCCTTAATTCGGAAAACTGAGAGTTCTTCGCGTAGGTTGAAGGTCACATTCAGATCCACACCACCTTCATGTCCAAAATGGTGGCGTAAAGGGAGAGGCTCGCTGGTATGACGCACTGCAAAACAAAGAAAAAGTTAGACAACACAAAGGTAAAGTTCAGACGCGAGGGTCGAACTTAGCGTCAATAAAACGTTCAAACGCGAAGGTCGAGCCTCGCATCAAAAACATCAAATGCGAAGGTCGAGCCTCGCGTCAAAAACATCAGACGCGAAGGTCGAACCTCGCGTTAAAAACATCAGACGCTAAGGTCGAACCTCGCGTCAACAATGTCAGACGCGGAGGTCGAACCCCTCGTCAAAAATACCAAACGATGGAGTCCAGCCCCGCGTTATCGAAACGAGTTTCCTCGTTGATCCAAAGATCAGAACTTGCCGAAGCAAATTTAGTGACCACGGAGGTCGTACTCACCACCGATCAAAGGAAGTTGAGGCGGCATGTTCGCCTGAGCAGCAGCGCCGCCGGCCGACGCAGATGGCGCCGACCCTTGAGCCGCGGCGACGTCGGACTTGGAGGGACGAGAGACAGTCTTCTTGGGCGCCATGGAATCCAGTCGGAGGAGAAGAAGAACAGATCTTTTCGCCGGAGATGTAAACGAAAATTTTCGTTGGAATTTCAAGAAGAGTCAAATGACTCTTGATTTGACCTCCAACGGTCTATTTATAGACAGTTGTGAGCTGTCAAATCGTAACAAACGAGATTCGAGGTCAGAATCCCGCCCAAACTCGACCCTCGCGTTTGAGTTGGTTGAAATTCCAAACGCGAGGCTCACCTACGCGTTTAAACTCCTAAGTGCAGAGTTCACCTACGCGTTACAATCAACAAGGCCTCAAATAAAAAAAAATTTTGAGGTCAACCATCAAAGTCATCAAAATTAAAAAGCAACAGGTGACTCCACTGGGGAGTCTATCAGATGGGTGTAAGCAGATTACAATCAGCAACGATAAAACCATCAGACTCGATTAGGAAGTACACCTCAGTCTTCATTATCATCAAGGCTCAAAAGCTATTTTGTTTGGTTCGAGGAAAAAAGATCTCAACATTCTGACAACCAGTTTCGCTACGTCTTCTAATCAGACGCAGTGGACAATCAATTTACAAAATTTTAGGATCCAAAGTATTCCGAAAATTCGTCCAGTCAATCACGAACTTTCGAAAACTTTTGGAGGGGGTTCTATAGGCTGTCTAAAAATCACAATAGATAGCTGATCCCCACGAGATTACAAGACAATGGTTCCTTTAAATCGAGAAGCAGAATTCATTGCATCCGCAGCATTATAATCGCTACAAACACGACCTCATGTTTGAGATGATTGATCTTGATGGTTGCGACAACAACATGACTAATATTATATTAGCAACTATTAGAGATGCTGATGAGCAGTGTAATGATTTCAGAAATGAAAGGTTGGACTTAGTTGGTGAGTTGTTTGGTAGAGAGCTGTGGGCAAATATTCGTCTAAAAGTCACTATGGATGATTGATTCCCGTCAAGTTCCAACAATGAAAGCTACAATCAGATAGCTTTCATGCTAACAAACGAAAGCTGCAAATGAAGGAATTTTCACATAGATCGAGAAGGATTATGGTTCAACGACGCTTCCGACAGCTGATGAAAACTCTATTCAGCAGTCTTCACAATCTACAGTGAAAGTTACAATCTGATGACTTTCACACCTCACAACAGCTAAAGCTAGGATTATGGAACAACGGTCCTTGCAACGCCCTGTAGAAGAGGTTACAGATCAACTAACCCCTTCTGAAATGAGGAAGTCATCCCCGCGTCCTAATTTCAAAAATGCAGGCGACCCCTGCGTTTCCAAGCTACAACAAACCAAACGCGAGCAACCCTCACGTTCATTGATGTTCAGCCAATACCCAACTTCGCGTTTTAATTCTAAGAGGCGAAGTTGGGTTCTGAACGCCAGATTGGGCATTTGACTCGTTCAAATACGACTCGAATGGTTTCAGAATTGTTTCCCCACGATCTGAGGAAATCACGCCCACTTAGGAGCGGATTTAGAGGGTAGTTACAACCTCTTATCCACCTATAAAATCTCAACAAACTCAACTGAGTTAGGGGCTGTCTTTTTGGAACGAAAGAGTGAGCTAAGGGCTTCTTCAGCATAAAAACCGTACAGGTTTGGAGGCGATTCGGATCTCAACCGCACAGAGAGGCAAGAGAGACGAAATCCTTAGAGATAGGATTTTTGAATCAAATTCAGAAGATCAAATCTAAGAAGATTATTCAACAACAGAATATCTGCTTGGTCATTAATCGAATTTTCGGTTCTAACAACTCTATCCACAGAGTTCTAACTCGTTCAGAGTTCTTAAACTCATTAAAGAGTTACATATAAAACTTTCCACTGAAGTTCATCGTTCCCACGAGATAAGAGATGGTCAGATCGTCAACGGAGAGCAAATTTGACGCGAACAATCGAAGGAAGCACTCCATCGCTACCTTGAAGAACTCAGTTTTAAACAAAGGAGAGAACCAAATTTGTTTTCTTCTCTTTTGTAACCAAGTTGTAATCGAAATCAAAGAAATACAAGTCATTTTTCTTTTATTCTCTTCATTGCAATTTTCCTACATACACTTTCCTGGACTCATAAAATTCTCAAATTTTGTTAATACATAAAGTGTACATATTGTACTCGGGAATTCGAGAAGCTTCATAAAACCAGTCGTGGAAATTTGAAACAATAGAGTAGCTGGGCATTGAATTGGGCAAGGTAAATCGGGCATGGATCCCTTCGGTAGAAAAGAAATACCAAGCGCGAGCCCCAGCATATAAATTTTTGACTTGATCCAACTATGGGATAGGATTACCAATATAAAGTTGGTCATACCCAAACTGTCTGGCAAACTGAGAAGACATAAAAGGCTCTATAACACATTTCTCCCTCAGGCAGAAGACCAAGTAACCCATTCTAATTGTGAGGAGCCATCTGAAGACGCCCTCCTCCAGAGATGAGAATCCCTCAAAACCCACATCTGTAAAGCTTGTGCCCTCCTCTTCAGCCCCATCAAAATCGGAAGAGCTAGAAAATTTTATAATTGTCCCCTTGGGACAAGAGCTGTCGAGTCCAGACTATGTAAATGTTGGTCTACGTGGTCGACTCGAGCCTCTGCACAAATGGAACAGAAGTCTTGTTATCGTTGGTGATCCTCATCATCAATGAAGGGCAATGCAATACGAACTAGGCCACAAAGTATATATATAGCACTGATACACGAGGTTAGGGAGTTTTCTAAACTTTCTTCCCAGTAACATGTATCTGTTGGACGTCAACAAATTCAAAAGTCAACATCCGTAGGCCACTCTGTACACCTGGGTATATTACCTCAGCTAAGATAGACTCAACTAGCTTTGATGATACTACACAACGTTTCAGCCATATCATTAAGAAGCTAATGAGGAGAACGGTGTTGGAGATGGGAGTCACGGCCTGGTAGTGAAAGCTCTCAAAATTAGTACCAGCTTTGAACCCGCCCTCTGTATGCTTGTTCTTGTAGCTAGCATTTGAAGCCTTAATGCGAGCCTTAATGCTCTTAGAAGAGATGACAACGAGTCGGGTCACAACCTTATCTTTCTGACTCAAATTCTAAAAAAGATAATTCGCCCTGGCAGTGTGCATAATGCCTCCTCCACATAGCCCGGCCGATGACGTGAGCATAAATATGAAAGTGGCACATCAACTCCCAGAAAGTTGCATAAGCTTCAAGATATGTCGTCCTCAAGATAGAGAGCTCTTCTGTAGTAGAGATGAACTCCTCATAGGGCATCTTTCCAAACGGTAGCCCTGATATTGCTTGTATTTCCTGGAGAGAGAAACCTAGCTCTCCAACAGGTGTGAAGAATGTGCACTTATCTAGATTGTATCGCTCTAGTATAACGAAGAAATTAGGATAGCTCTGAACAATCCCATATAGGGTGACCAACACCCGGGATTGTAAGGCCAGATTGGGCAAGTGGCTCCTTAAGGTCTTTGAGGATAAAGCCCACCATGCGAGTCCACTAACCACCCTCTCCAAAATATACCCAGCCGAGAGATCTAAAGGCTTGTGTAGGGAATTCACCCTGAGCGGCAATAAACCAGCGAACAAAAACATTCGCTGGAAGGGGCCTCTCTTGAGCAAGATATTTTTTCTCGAATCTACCAGGTCTTTGGCCCTTGATTTGTCCATCAATCTGTATACAAGCTCGTCGACTAGATCCAAGCGATATGTTCTCCCTCTCGTTGATAAGGTCAAAAGCCAAACTCCTACCGTAGCTGACACTCGGAAAATAAGAGAGCGGATACATTCTCTTCATGCTCGGGAGAAATAAGAAACGATTGTTGACTCTGCGTAGCGGCCGTGAGTCTTCCACGTGTATAAGTTTGTCATCCGCTACTATGCGATCTCCAAATAGAAACGCTGACTTTATGAATTGGTCATGGCCTGTTGGCATCTCCATGACAAGGTTGGTGATCAAAATTCTATGGGTGGAACATCTGGCATCTATAATCTAGTGCGTCCACTCTAAATAAGGGAAATTGCATAGTGGAATTCTTTCATGGAAACCAAAAGTTTTGTAACCATCTAGACCACCAGTGTATCGAAAATGATGATCATGAGAGAGCGTGGTACATTGGGGAAAAACACTATAAAACAAAAAGCAGAAGTGAGTAGCTAAAATAAGTTATTGATATAAGTCCAAAAGACTAATCTCAAATGCAGAGGTCAAAACACTCGTGTTTTTGAGCTCAAATGTAGAGGTCAAGACCCGTGTTTTCGATCTCAAACGCAGACGTTAAAACCCGCATTTTTAATCCTGAACACAAGGGATCAAGACCCGCGTTTAGATTTCAAAACACAGGAGTCAACACCGCGTTTCATAATTAACAAAGAGTCCAAACTCTGCGTTTCAAGAAAATGAGTCATCTTCCTCGTTGTCAAAAACTCAGTTAGGGTTTGAAAACTTGTTGAAACAAGTTAATGTGGCTGTCACTTACTATAACAGGAAGGTCTATGCGGCGACAACGGTGATGACGGCGTGGCCGTGAAAACAATAACACCACCGATTCCCTTAACCGGTGATGTTTCCGAAGTCGCTCCCATGACTTTCATAGAACCAGAGCTCATCCTCCTGGGTGCCATTGATATTGACGGTTGAAGAAGATGAAGGTAACCGGAGATTCCTTCGAAAATGACGAGAGTTCTCCTTCAAGAAATCAAGACGAAAACAAGAAAGAGTCGAAGAACTCTTGATTTAACTGCTCAGGTCTATTTATAACAACAACCAAGCTGTTAAGGTGGCACAAAATTCTAGAATAGAATCCCAACCACCTAAACGCATACTCAGCGTTAAAAGATAATGCAGTTAGCCTTCTTAAACGCAATGCACATGACTGCATTTCAATTTCTTAAATGTCAAGCCCAACCCTACGTTTTCCAACTCTAAACATAGAGTTAGACCTGCGTTTCAAACTTTCAATGCGCGTGTCAACTCTGTGTTTTAATTAATCGAATGCAAAACTCATATTTGTATTTCAGATCTCAAATGATGGGTTCAACCCACATTTCCAACATGGCAATTATTCGCATAAAAGTCATGTATCACAAACTCTTTTGACAGAGTATTGACAAAACCTTTGTACATCTTCAACAGGACCCAAGTTGTATCAGCAGGCATCCCTAACGTCGTCAAGTTAACATTACACTTATGACAAACATTATCTCCATAGAGTTTGGATTCAGCTTATATTACCCTCGATGTGACAATAATTCCTCTGTCAAAATTAACTTATTGACTCTAATAAACAGAGCAATAAGTCCCCAAAATTGCTCAAATTACAATCAATTTATCAACTCCCTTCAACAGAGTGATAAATTTTCCAAATCTTATTCAAATCACAAGTACCAAAGTTCATCGCTCCTGATGATAATCTCATTTAGCAATTCTTCCCAGTAAGACGCTAATTCCTAAAATCTTGTTCAAATCACAAGTACACAAATTCCTGTCATGTTATTATCACACCTCTAACAATCAAAATCTACTTATCAATCCTCGTCAATAGGATGATAGATCATCAAAGTTATTTCGATCACAAAAAATTCCTGTCACGTTAATATCACACATCTAACAATCAAAATCTACTTATCAATCCTCATCAATAGGATGATAGGTCATCAAAAAGTCCCAATCGTAATAAATTCCTATCATGTTAATATCACATATCTGACAATCTACTTAACAATCCTCATCAATAGGATGATAGATCATCAAATTTGCTCCGATCACAGCAAATTCCTGTCACATTAATATCACACCTCTGACAATCAAAATTACTTATCAATCCTCTTCAATAGGATGATAAGTCCACAAATCATTATTATGTTAACACTATACCTCTAACAGTTAAAACCTCCTTTCAACTTGTTATTCTTTTGCATATGAGTAACAAGTGTTCATAAAATCACCAGCGGATCAAACTTTTATAGAATTACCCCAATGGATGATAAAGAAAAGAAAATTTCTAAATTTTACTCTAAGTAAAAAATTCACGCACGTTAACATTATACCTCTGGCGCTTATAAATTTTTTTCAGTGTTTCAAGTGAAAACACAACACATGAAGAAATAAGCTTGTTAATTCTTTTCAAGAAAATGACAATCCTTCAACACAACTCTAAGGGTTTGATGATTCTTAAATAGAATATCAAGTTCGGGAGCCAATAAACATCCCCAGCAGATTAAAATTTTCTAGAATTATCTTAAACAATAACAAAGAAAAGTGTTAAGTCTCGCTTTAGGTGGAAAGTTTTGCTAAGTTAAAATCACACCTCTGGCATTTTTAATTATATTTTTCATTGTTTCAAGTCAGAATATGACATACAAAAGAAACAATGAGAAGTCAAAATGATATCAGTTTTATTCAAAACATTAAGAAGTGATACAAAATTTTGTTCTTATCAAAAAGAGCAATAAAAAATTAAGCCTCTGAGCCCATTAAGTTAATTGATGCGAGCCGGGATTTAATAATGAAAAGCTTCTCCTTATGAGCAGCTCGCACCACTGCTTCAGCCCTCTTCTTAATCTTGTCCTCATTCGGCACTTTGGCGACAACCTCTTTCTCGACCTCTTTAAGGACTCAAACCTCTTGGTAATAAGTTACGAGACCTGTAGCATTCTTGACAGATAACTCCCTTACAATAGCTTCATCCTAAGTGTATTGGGCCTTTTGTTAGGCTAATTCTACTTGCAGCTGAGCAATAGCCTTTTCAGTCTGAATAATTATGACTCGAGCGGTTTGCAAAGCGTTAGTTGAAATAGTTGGCTCGTCACGACTTTGGGTGCATAGCCTCTGTAGATGTGCAATTTGGGTTCTCCTCTTAGCCAAGTCCTTCTGAATCGCTTCATATTGATGTGCCTCCTCATCCCGGATATTAACAACGGTGGATTGAATTTGAACATTTAGATCCACATGACCTAAGTCTTCCAAGGCTTTCAGGTCTTCTTCCAAGCGAGAAACGCTCTCTGTGCAGCAATGGATCCAGTGGGTGTTATCCAAACTTCTGATGCTGCTCAGATAGTTTAGTAAGATTGGCTTGAAAGAGTCAAAAGAAGCCTATCCAGCACTGATCATGCCAATTACCATCTTTATCATGTTCTCCAATTTCTCCATAAGAAGTTTAAGCACGACGGGAATGGCAATAGGGTTTAGGGAAGCATTAGAAGATGACACTGAGGCCCCCGAGGTTGCAGAGCTAAGTAGGAAGTGAGCAGGTGATTTCGGTGTGGTGGCCGGAGAAGGAGTTATGACATCTAATTGCGAATGACTTGAGGGGAGAGCCATGGGCACTCCCGCTTGAGCTGAACTTGGTGTACTCTCAGTCTCTGTAGGTTTGAGAGAAATCGTCAACGGAGGTGATTTATCTTGTGAAGAAGTTGTCACTATCTATGCCTGTTGTGGTGGAGGAGTTGTCATCACCTACTGCTCTGGTAGAGGAGTTATCAGCGCCTACTGCTCTGGTGGAGAAGTCATAATGATGGCCCCTTCAGCTGTAGGAGTCGGGGATCCTGCACATGAAATCTATTAGTATACAAAAAGAAAATACCAAAAAGTTTAGAGTGGACAACACTTACCGACGGGAGAAGGAGGGATGTAGGCCTACGCCTTGTCAGAAGAGGACGGTGATGGAATATCCCAATCACCAAGATCATCATCATCGCGGCCACTATCATCATCCCCATCATCATCACCATCGCTGTGTGAAGAGGTATCATAATCCATTTCCTCCTCATCATCTGTTACCGAAGGTCTAGGGGAACTCATGACCGTAACTGGCTTAGTCATGATTCCTGTTGTTGGGCTAGGAATATTATCCCCTATAGCTGGCAGTAATGCTGAAGTGGAGGGAGATCGATTTCCTCTAAGTTTTTCAGGTTCGGCCACTATAGGTTCATCTACAGGAGGCCTAACCCCTTCAGATTGAGTTGTTGAAGGTATCACCTCTGTGGTGGAAGGAGTGACACCTGAAGTCTGACATGAAGCTGTTATAGTAGTAGGATCCATTATTGGGAAAGATTGGACATCCTCAATAAATGACTCACCCTCACTGTCTTCCTTATCTATGGGGTGATAGGAAGAAGATCCACTTGGTAAAACAGGACCTATGGAACAGAGTCTAGTTCGACGGGAAGGCTTGTAGCAACAAGTTCTTGTCTTTCCTCTCTCTTTGCAGACTTGAAAGCATCCGTCATCAATCTCTCCCCCCGTTGACTCCTAACAGGAGAAGACCCTACTATTAACCTTCGACGGGTCTGTCTGTCATACTCACCAACTTCTTTTGATGTAAGAGTACTTTTCCCAACAACTCTTGTTCTGGGAGTTTCAGCTGTCCGAGGTTCCTCGGCTTGAATTTCTTCAGCTGACTGATCCCCTTCCTCCTCAGTGGTCACCTCTTCATAATCAAAGTACTTGCATATTCCTCTTAGACGAGACACCTTAGATCCCCTCTTAGAAGCATATATTTTTCTGATCTCTCTCAGACCAGATAATTTCAACTTGTACTCGGGTATCTGAGAAGCAGTATGGTACCAATTACAGAAGCCCACGGAGGTAAAAGAGTTGGACATCTTGTATGACAATTTGAATGTTACCCCGGTACAACCCACTACCGAGTAGTACCAAGCCCTAGCTCCTTCATACAGATTATCGACAGAGGCGAGTCGAGCCCAAGGATTCCCAACATATAATTGGTCATACCCAAATTATCAGACAAACCTATATGATTGGTACGACTCAATTATACACTTACCCCTATTGATAGATAAGGTAGCCCGACCTGATGTTGAGCAGCCAATGGAAGACACTACTATTCAATAAAGTAAAGCCGTTAGGACCATTCACATCTTGAAATACTCCACCATATCCTCCGCCTTCAAAGTCAGGGAAGCAGTGAAAAATGTGGTAGTTAACGTCTCTCGAAAAAATCTGACGAACCTTAACCACATATGTCCCATCCCAAGTGGCTGCTTCTAACCTTTGTACTAATGGAATGAACACATCGCCCTGGGAGGAGGGAGCACTCATCAGTGAAGGATAGTGAGAAACATATCATGCCATAAGATAGGTGTACGACATTGGCACGTGAGCGTTAGGAGTTGTAAATTTCATCTTTTCTTCGGAACCTGTCTCCTTAACTTGGATGAAATCCAGGGCCAGTTCACACAAACCATGTTGCAAACAACTTATCATTGCTGAGAGCAAGTTTAGAGGTACCCCATGAGCTAAAAGGACAACTGGGTATACTACTTCGATAGTAAGAGCATCTACGGGCCTGGTGAGGACTACGCAACGTTTCAACCATAACATGAGGAACCCTGCTAACAAGGCCATATCTGATATAGGGATTGACGCTTGATGATGGAAACTCTCAAATTCGGTCTAAGCTAGGAAAATATCCTCTCTTCCCTCATTACCATAATGAGCAGTAGCATCATTGATCCAGGCTTGGATGTCCTCTGGAGTGCTCACAGCCAGACGAGACATAGCAGCAACCTTGTGGGTCAGATTTTGAAATAGGTATTCTGCCCATGACAACTGTTTTATACCACTTCCTCTCGTTCCTATCAATTGAGTACAAATCTGAAAGTGATACATCACTTCCCAGAGAGTGTCATAAATTTTAGGGTTAGCTTTTCTAAAAAGGTTAAGCTCCTCTGCTCTTGGAACAAACTCCTCATATGGTAGATCCCTGAAAGGAAGACCAGATATGTCAAACATCTCATGAATAGCAAATCCCAACTCTCCAACTGGAGTGAAGAAAGTACATGTCTCTGGATTATAACACTCTGATATTGCGAAACAAACTATTATATATATATATATATATATATATATATATATATGGGAAAAGTGTTCCTAAGGTGACGTCTTAGATAATCATCGAAGGACACGACCTAAAATCACATGATTAAGCTACATTGTGGATGATTCGTTCTATTAAACTTGATCTACATATTCTAAAACCCCAACACAATAAGTTTGGGGTGAACCCATCGTCGTTTGACCCACCGTCGAGCCATGTAAAAAGTTCTATTCATTCAAAACCGTTAATATTCATACGAGTGGATGAAGGGTCAAATGACGATGGGTTCACCCCAAACTTGGTGTGTAGGGGTTTTAGAATATGTAGATCAAGTTCAATGGAGCGGATTATCCACAATGTAGCTCAATTATGTGATTTTAGGCCGTGTCCTTAGATGATTATCTAAGGCGTCACCTTAGGAACACTTTTTCCTATATATATATACACACACACACACACACACACACACACACACACACACACACACACACACACACACACACACACACACA
>BQKN01064890.1:43359-60848 GCA_022839385.1 Asparagus kiusianus | reverse complement strand
GTCGAATCCAAGAGGAGTGGGGTCGGTTGACGTGCCTAGGGAGAGGTTGTAACCGAGCACTTGAGGAGGAGGACACGGGCTAGGACCAATACTTAGTGTGTGAGGTGTGATTGCATAGTGATTGTATTGTGAGGTGTAAACGTTGTTCGGGTGATCGTAGAAAACCCGGTTGTGATAGTGGAGTATCTCCTCGAGGTGAGGAGCGGGGACGTGGGTCGTGGGGACCGAACCTCGTAAACATATCCTTTGTTTGTGATTGCATTGGCACACTTGTTTTCATGTTCATATCTTACATCGCCATTGTGTATTGCTTGTTGATCATTTTGCCCTATCACATTTGTAGTTATATTGTTTACCCCTTGTGTTAGTTTTATATCCTTGCATATATCATATAGCATATCTCATTGCTAGGATATATCCCTTAGTTTATATTGCTTATCCTAGCTCATATATCTTGTTGTATTTCATACTTGCTAGGATAACTTGTTAATTAATTTTAATTGGTATTTAATCGGATTAGATTAGCATAAGACCCTAATCACCCCCCCCTCTAGGGTCTAACACCGCCGCCTTGACCTTCGCCGCCGCGCAAAGCTCCTCCGCCGTCCACCACCTCCGTTGACCACCTGAGCCAACTCGTCGCCCCAGCCTGCCCACGTTTCCCTCTGACGGCCACCACCAACCCCGCTAGCCCCACCGCACCAAGCCAGCCACCTGAGCCGTCAGCCTCTCCAGTCCCCTCCTCTCTGTCCTCCGCTAACCGCGTAGCCGCCTTCACCGCCGAAAGCCGTAGCCCTCGTCGCACCGAGCCCTACCCGACGACCCCCTGCCGCTGCCACCCCTCTTGAGCTCGTCATCGCCACGCTAAGCTAGCAGCCCGTCGTTCCTACCTGCGCTCAGATCAGATCCACACCGTCGACGTCGATACGTTCGACGAATGCACCGAGGCAAGATCCCGCTCTCCTTATTTCGTAGTTGAATATTTATATTATTATGAATCGTTTGCGTAGTTTAATTGTGACGTATTTATCTGCGTAGGATTATTTGCTGAAGAATATTAATTATATCATGGTAATATGCATGATAAATGACATTTTTAGAAAAATTATAATGAATTAAAAGAATTTAGATTGGCAAAAGGATCATTTTTAGATATTTTTAATAATTTAAAAGAATTTATTTTGGAAAATGAATTATTTTAGATTAATTGTTAAGCGAAATAATTTAAATGAATTAATTTAGAAAAAGATTATTTTTTGAATTATGTAGATGCTGTTTATGATTTATAATTCTTATTTTGATTATCTGATATGTTATGATATTATTGCACATGATTAGTTACATTGATTGTTCATTGCTGTGATTGAGAATTATTAGGAGTTTATGACTATAGTGACCTGTATGACACAGTTAGGATCTAGAATCTCGTGTGTAGTTGACCTGGAATTACGAGAATTAGGATGAGAAGTTTTGGTCCATGTGAGTGGTTGGGATTGTTGATGTATTTTCCAGGCTCGCGCCGGTGAAGTTTGTGTAGTCACCGGGGTGGGTCTGAGGAGATGAGATATTGTGATTATTGATGTATATTCCGGGCTCGCGCTGGTGAAGTTTGTGTAGTCACCGGGGTGGGTCCGAGGAGTTGTGGATATGTGATTGTTGATGTATATTCCAGGCTTGCGCCGGTGAAGTTTGTGTAGTCACCGGGGTGGGTCTGAGGAGATGAGATATTGTGATTATTGATGTATATTCCGAGCTCGCGCTGGTGAAGTTTGTGTAGTCACCGGGGTGGGTCCGAGGAGTTGTGGATATGTGATTGTTGATGTATATTCCAGGCTCGCGCCGATGAAGTTTGTATAGTCACCGGGGTGGGTCTGAGGAGCTGAGATATTATGATTGTGGTTGCTTTCCAGGCTCGCGCCAGCGCTTTGTGTCGGCCTAGGGTGGGTCTGAGGTGCAGTGATATCGAGATTATTGATTATTTTCCAGGCTCACGCCAGCGCCTTGTGTCGGCCTGGGGTGGGTCTGAGGAGCAGTGATATTGAGATTGTTGATTATTTGAGATGAGTGATGGGATAGTTAGTTACATGACCTTGATTCTTGGCTAGGTATGATTCTTGTGAGATGTAGACCGGTTGTACTTCTTTTCATATATAGATCGGGATTAATATTTAATTATCTATAATTTGAGACATATGGTATATACATGAGGGTTTCCTTGTTTGGATTATTTCGCTCGACGTACTACGTTTTTTGTTGTAGATTTTAAGTATAAATTCCATCTAGTGTATGCCCTTGTGATTTGGATGATTAGTCTGATCGCTATTTGCATGACTTCATTACCTGATCGATTTTGGATGCTTTATACTATCATGATTTAGTAGTATTTTCATGTTGATTTGTGGATTTCAGTTGTACGTTCTTTTGTTGTTTCTGTTATTGTATCGTTTTTCGCATTGGATTTCCATTCGTTCTATTTTCTTTGTGGGGTCGGGTCTTGCCGTGTGCCATACACGCTGACGTACACCTATTTTCTCTGGTGTACGTCAGACTTAGAGGAAGAACAGGTTCAGTTGGGAGATCATCAGGAGCCAGAGGATCCTCAGCAAGAGTGCCTTGTAGACGGAGCAGAAGAAGGAGTTGAAGCTTATTCTTTGATGGTTCTAGTTTACCTTTGTAGTTTTTTCCATTCCTACTTGAACGATGTATTTTGTATCTCTCCTATATTCATTTGTTCATTTTTGTATAAGAGCATGTTGACCCATATTTTTATGTCTGGGATGATTTACCATTGATGATATGTTTATTTCTTATTCTGGGTTGTCATTATATTCTTGCTATTGTGATGGGGGACCTGTGACTTCGCATTGTATTTATTTCCAGACGTTTAGCGTATTAGATTGAGAAGAAAAAGAAAGAAGAAAAAAATGATAGTGCATATTTCTTCTCAATCTAATACGTCGCGGGCTTGTTCACGTTCCGATTCCCGGGTATTTTGGGAAGCGGGACGTGACAGTTAGTTATGTCCTTATTCAAGAGGAAGAAAATACACAAAAGCCCATCTATTATGTGAGCTGAATCCTCCGAGCAGGCAAACTCAATTATTCTTTTATAGAGAAAGCTGCATTCACCCTCATCCTTACGGCCATAAGACTCCGTCCTTATTTCCAGGCTCACCGCATTATTGTCAGAACGAGCCTACCCTTAAAGAAAGCTTTGGGAAGTCCTACCACATCAGGAAGAATGGTTGCCTTGGTGGTTGAGCTTAGCGAGCATGATGTCCAATTTGAACCGTGAATAGCTATTAAAGCTCAAACTTTGGCTGACTTCTTGATCGAATCAGCTTCCCACAATGATGAACTAGAAGTACTCATGTCACCTCCTCGACCTTCACCCCTAAAATGCCAAGTGATCCCTCTAACTCGTCGTGCTCTGGAGCATAACTCACTCGAATATGACTCGTGGTGGCTACTGCAAGTAGATGGATCCTTTGGAGAGGCGGGCAGTGGAGCAGGAGTGGTCATACGAAGCCCCGATGAGTCGATATATGAGCATTCCATTTCCTTTAAATTCTCGACCTCGAACAATGAAGCTAAGTATGAAGTTCTACTCACCGGCCTTGAGCGGCATGAGCTTTGAAAGCCGAGCGCCTTTACATTCTAGCCGACTCACAATTAATTGTTCATCAAATCAACGGGCGCTATGTTGTTAAAGACCCAAGGATGGCCCTATATCTTTGAATTGCCAAAGAACTTCTAACAAGCTTCTTGGAATCCAAGATAGTTCAAGTTCCCCGAGCCCTTAATGCTCGAGCAAATGACCTCTCCAAACTAGGATAAATGAATTCGGGAATTTGCTCTAGACCTATTTATACGGACACACTGGAGCACCCCAGTATCTCGAAGCCATCAGATATCCTTATGAAGATAGAAGAATCTATATCACCTTGTTGTCTAGATCCCATTATCCTTTATCTAACACAAGGTGTTTTTCCTGAAGATCGAGTTGAAGCCAAGCGCCTGTTAAGGAATTCTCATCGATACTTTGTGATTGAGAACCAACTTTATCAAATGTCCAATGTTGGCAGCAGTATAGGATCCTACTTACAATGTCTACGACCGTCGGAAGCTCTTTATATGCTTACAGAGATCCATGAAGGTATATGCGGGAATCATCCAGGGGCTCGAACCCTAGCCCAAAAAATCATTCGTCAGGATTATTATTGGCTGATTATCCTAGCTGAGTCAATGAAGCTAGTATCTCATTGTCAAAGGTGTCAATTCTTTTCCTCCATTCCTCGAGCCACCATAACCGTGTTAACTCCTATTTTTAGCCCTATACCTTTTGCCCAATGGGGCTTAGATTTGTAAGGACCTCTTCCTATGGCTTCAGGACATAGGAAATTCCTTATAGATTTGTTTGGGTAGAAAATCATTTTCATTGCTGAATTCATTATAACTTCGGGCGTTACAATAAATTCAAAACAAAGAACAAAGATACACTTTTTATAAGACTTTCAATACAATAAAAATAAATTACGACTCTCTTTCAAACAACACGCAACAAGTGTTTATCCCCTATTGCTTGCGTGGGATCTTTGCTTGTGCCAGGGACGTTAATATCCGTGGACCATCACGGATTAGATCCGGTTGACAGAAAATTTACAGAGCTCCTACTTCACCAAGGAAGTATTCGCTTGAAGCTCTGAAATTGACCAAGCGAAATCAGTGCTCTTCTCGAGATTAAGACCAAGCCTAATCTCGAGGGACGGACGGACGGGGCTTCAGATCTCTCGAACTCTCCCTCTTTATGCTAAAGAACTTCGCCGAGATCAATTAACCTCCTCTGAAATTCGTGCTACTTTTACTCCTTAATCTGACAGCACCTCCTCGTCTTGATAAAATTCTCCTCTGTGAAATGATCCCCTAGACCTGTATTTATAGTCTTCGGTTGGGGGATTTTCGGATAAGAATGAGTGATTTGGCCTTATCTTCAGTTAAAAATAGCCTAATCATGTTTGTGGATGATATCAAGTCAGTTGGGAACCCCTGGAACAGATAAATCCTAAGAAAACCACTCAAAATCATTAAACGCGTTAGGGGATCAAAACGGCGCAAGACACACTGCTGACCCGCGGGGGGCGCGGGTCGGCGCGGTCCGAACCACGCTGACGCGGGTCGGACGGATCCGTCCCACGTCGGTACGGGTCAGAATGATCCGTCCCGCGCTGGCACCAGTCGGACAGTTCCGTCTCGCGCTGGCGTGGGTCCTCCAGTGCCGTCTCGCGTGGTCGTGGGTTAACCGTCTCAGCTGAATTTCTTCTTTTTGGCACTTTGCGACTTTCTAGGACTTGTACTTTCTGTCGCTTCGTTTACTTGTCCGTCGTGTTGACTTGTACACTTTGCGTATGTTGACTAACGTGCGCGTATTGACTGACGCACGCGTGTTGACCTACGCACATGAACTGATTAACGCGTGCGTGTTGACCGACAAGCGCAAGCTGATTGACGTGCGCGTGTTGATCGATGCGCGTGAGTTGACTATTGGGTGCGTTCAGGCACTTGGAGCTGACCGATGCGCACGAGCTGACTGTTGAGCGCACAGGCCACTCGGTTTGCCGTTTTGCTTCATATTCTTGTCGGTGTCAGATAATCCTCTTAGACTCGGATAACGACATTTGTCATCTTCTCTCTGTCTCGAGCTATGTACTGACACCTATAGGTATTTTTAGACGCCTACATAGTGGCGATTGATTACTTCACCAAATGGATCGAAGTCGAACCACTGGCTAGGATTGGTGAGAGCAACATCACAAGCTTCGTATGGAAATCCATTGTTTGTCATTTCTGTGTGCCTCAGTCATTCATTACTGACAATGTCACCTAATTCGATAGTAAGAGTTTCTAAGATTTTTGTGAAGAGTACAACATCCACCTCAAGTTCTCTTTAGTTGGTCACCCAAAATCAAATGGACTGGCAGAAGCTGCAAACAAATGCATTCTTCAAGCATTAAAGAAGAAGGTGGATACCGTCCTAGGACGATGAGTGGAGGAGTTACCGAGTATCCTATGGTCATACCGCACAACCCATAAGAATTCAACGGGGGAGACTCCCTTTAAGCTAACATATGGGGCTGAAGCAGTTACTCCGGTCAAAGTAGGTATATCGACCATTCAGCTATGACACTTCGATGAAGACATGAACTCGGTAGGACTTAGAGTCAATCTTGACCTCTTAGAAGAAACCAGAGAGAAAGCACTCCGAACTCAGATCATCAACCAGTAATAAATCGTGCCACTATAATAGTAAGATTCATCAAAGAAGATTCAATGTTGGGGACCTTATCCTTCGTAAAGCAATATTTGACAAAGACACCCAGCGAGGCAAACTAGCTCCTAACTAGGAAGGCCCCTATATGGACCCGGAGGAACTTAGAACGGGTACCTATCGGCTGAAGGCCCCAGATGGAAGGATCCTCCACCACCCATGGAATATCGAACACTTACGACGACATTTTCCTTGAACTTTAAAGTTTAATTTCTCTCAAGCTCTATAGACTTCTGTTGAAGAAAGCATGTATTAAGTAATATGTTTAATAAAAAGGCTCTAGTCGAAATTATGCATTCATGTTATAACTAAAAAATACTTTATCCAAGCCCTTGGTACCTTATCAGAAATAAACCCAAGGCATAACTCTTTGGCCGACTCTCACCGTCATCTCGCGGTCTTAGGGAAAGGAAAGATCCATTCGACTCTCTTGAGCCTAGGCGTTCGACTTCTGAGTCGGATTCCAAGCCCTTGGTACCTTATCAAGAATAAACCCAATGCACAACCATTTGGCCGACTCCCACGGTTATCTCTCGGCCTTAGGGGAAGGAAAGACCTAGTCGACTCTCTTGATCCTAAGCGTTCGACTTCTGAGTCAGATTCTAAGCCCTTGGTATCTTATCAGGAATAAAGCCAAGGTACAGCCCTTTGGCTGACTCCCACAGTCATCTCTCGGCCTTAGGGGAAGGAAAGACCTAGTCGACTCTCTCGAGCCTAGGCGTTCAACTTCCGAATCAGATTCCAAGCCCTTGGTACCTTATCAGGAATAAATCCAAGACACAACCCTTTGGCCGACTCCCATAGTCCTCTCTCGACCTTAGGGGAAGGAAAGTCCTAGTCGACTCTCTCGACCCTAGGCACTTGACTCCAAAGTCAAATAGCATACTTTTAGAAAATATACAAGTATTGATGTTGATTGAGTTCTAAGCGTTTCAGAATTATATCTTAATAAAAGCATCGTAAACTCGAGATAAGATAGATTCTTCCTAGATCAATAGTGGCTATTTTCAATCATACTAAAACCACTAATAACAAGTCAATTCAAGGAACAAAGGAAAGTGGATTATCATTCAAGAAAAATTTCTATTATATTAAGTAAAGGCCTGATGAGGTTTGATAAAAAGACGGAGAAAAGGCACAACAAGTTCTCAATTATCTCTGCCAGCGGAAGCTCCTTGGGGTGGAGCGGCAGCTTCTTGGGTAACCGTAGTTTCCTCCTCTGCGCCATCTGAAAATTCATCATCATTTCCCAAGATTAAATTCAGCCCCCTCCCCTCGCCTCGAACTCCTTTAGAAGGTCAAGATAGCAGGAGACTGGGGAAGGATAATAACGATCAGCGGGAGGATGTGAGCTAGGAGACACCAAGGAGGTGAAGTAATCGACCCCAACTTTATAGGCTAAGGCCACCTCGGCCTTCCCTATGGAACTTTGGCACCAATCCTCGCTTATTTGATCCCTGTATTGAGACAAGTCAAAGTGAGCAAGTTTATCCTTTAAGTTCTTCACCATAGTGATGGACGCTTGACTACTCGACTACTCTTTCTTGAGATCGTGTTTCAATTGTTCGATGGAGAGATGACTCGATTGAACTTCCTCCTCGGAGCCCTTCTTTAGCCCCTTTCGGATTCTACCTCCTTGGTTAGAGTGGCCAGAAGATCGTCTTGTTCTTTGATCTTTTGCTGGAGACGATTGATCTCCCTCTTCTGATGAGTTGTCTCTTCCTTCAGATCTCTAATTGTGGATACCTTCTTATCACTCAGAGATCAAAGCCCTTTGAGGACCCTCTCCTTGGCGCTCACCTCCTGGTGACAGCGAGCTTCGACGCTGTTCAGCTCAGCCTCCAAGGTGCTGACCTTCTCTCTCGCCTCCTCCTTGGCCATCTTCTACTTTGTTATCTACGATAGTCACCTCTGTGGAGCATCATGCATGTGCTTGAGTCGCTCATACAGTTCTTGATTCACCACCGCACCTCGAACTAAATGAGCCTTGAGAGCTAGATGCAAGCCAAAGCTTGGTATCCTCTTCAAGACGTTAGCATCTTTGGGAAGGGAGAATTGTTGAATGGACGTGATTGGAGCCGAGAGAGATCCCAGAATGGAAGTCTCTTTGTCGAGATGCACATGCGGGTTGAACTTGTCGCCATCAGAGAGCTCTTTCCTTGGTGAGCAAGGGATTAGTGGCATTCCTACTAGTATCACTTTGGTTCTTTCCCAATCTTGGGAGTTGACCTCCGAAATCCAGTGAGGAAAAGGCCAGCCACCCTCCTCCCTTTCCCTGAACTCATAGTCCCCGATAGTCTCTTCTGCCTGAGGCACAGGGAGGGGTGCGGTTTCTTCAGCCATTTTCCTCGCTGACTCGACTGGCTCTTTGTCTGGCCTGTGAGTTAATGCCAACTCAGAATCCAGACCGACGACTTCGATGCCAGCTATAGCATCTGTGGGTTTAGCCGATCCCGCTACCTCCTTAGTTGCCAGAGGAATAAGGAGATCTCCAGTAATGACCTTATCCCCTTCACTAGCTTGAATACCCAACTGCTTTTTCTATTAGCTCTTGTTTTGCAACAGGCCCAACTCCGGGCGCCTCGGTAACTTGTGTTGCAACCAGTTGCTGGACGCATCTAGTTGCTATTCTCTTAGTATTTTTCCTCTTTATCAGCTGGGTAGCTAGTTTGCTCGTTCGAGACATCAGGTCGGATGTCTCTTGAGGGTTTAGATATCCCCTTGGCCTCTTTTGGGGCCTAGTAGCGGAACCCGACTCCTCCCCTTTGGATCTTGCTTCCTGACTTCTAGCAAGAGGGATCACCAACATATTTCACCATAGTTTGATCACTCTCAGTAGGCAAGACATACGGGATGAGCACCACCTGAAGTGACGCCGAGTTGAAGAGGTTGCTCCTCTCTCTAGATCCAGTGTAGGATTGGATCTTCCCAAGTTGTCGTCTTTCCTCGGCGTCAAGAGGATCGAGTTTTAACATATCTTTGTTAATCTCAGACCAATCCGAGCAAGAAAGAATCTCTCCAGCACCTTCAACCCATAAGAAATGACCTTTCCAATCCCTATTAGACTCTGGAGCATCAAAGACAAACTTGAAATTACTTGTCTAGTAAAAGAAGAAATGCGGATCCTTTTTGGTTGACTTAATGCCAACCAAGTGGCCGAACAAATTCAGGGTGGAAAGAACACCTACTCGGAAGCAGATGACTATGAAAGCCATCAGAATCCCCATTGCATTCGGGGCGAGTTGAGAGGGAGAGATCCCCATGGCGCTGCATGCCACCATTACGAACGGATGGAGAGGTAATCGAAGTCCTTGATCAAGATGAGCCAAGTATAATGGTGCTCTGTCAGGACTGTGTCGAGATATTAGGTCATCTCCCTCAGGGACCATCAACTTGATATCCCTGGGGATATCATACAAGCTGTAGAATCTTTTGAGATTCCCTGCAAAGACTTTTAAATGAATAGGACGAAGAAGGTTAATCCTCTCTTTGTTACTATTAGGTCTCATGTTATGAGCCTACATCTTCTAATCTTATTTTGATGATTACAAATAATTCCTAATATTGTTTATCTAGTGTTTATATTTTCTTATTAGGTATTCTGGACAAACAATACATTGGAGGTTGGATGGATTGAGCCTTCACGATCACATCAAATGGATGTTGGCAGAATATCGGTATGAACCCATTGTATATCAAGTCATATTCAAGATCTAGCTTCATTCGCAACTAAGTCAAGCATATTGAAGATCTATCAAGCTTGGGTAAATTAGTTTAGGGTTTATACTTTGTGTGTTAATATCTTAAGGTCAATATTATACACACATAATTTAATGGTTTATATGTTTTATCCAAAAACGTTTTTGCAAACAAGTAAATATATAATACTTATTTATTTTTTATGTGGATAAGTTGTTTTGGTTTAGCTATATAGATATGAAACAATATATATTCACATTTATATGCTTCATACTATATTAAATTTACAAAATATTATGTTTATGGATTAAAGACTTACTTACACTATTTTCATATCGTGTATAAGTCTATAAATCTATTCTAAAGCGTTTCAAAGTTTTGTTTAAGTCATTTTGGTAAAATTAAGTTTTCAACATGTTCATACTTATGTGATTTTGCAAAATGATAAGATTTTACAAAAGGGAAATGCAAATTGAAAATTTCTTTTTGTAACATGTTCATTATCATGTTTATAATCATTTCCTAAAGTTTTATATTTTTCTGAATTTATCTGTTATTTTTAAAAGAGGTTTGAAAATCAGATTTTCTGTTTCAGTCAGGCTGAAAACCTGTTATCAGTCGACTAATGAAATCAGTCAACTGATCAGTCGACTGAAGAATGTGCTTGCAATCTTCAAAAGTTTTTGTTTTGTTTCAGTCGACTGATCAGTCGACTGATGAGGTCATTGGTGGACTGACGAATTTATCAGTCGATTGATGATGTGTCGCTAGCCTATACGGTCAACTCATCAGTCGACTGATGAAACCCGTCAGTCGATTGATGGCATGTAACGGCTATTTTTCTGGTTTCCATTTCTTGTCTTTTTGCTGGGTTTCACTTGGGTTTTGAGCTTTGTTTCTTCATCCTATATATACCCCATTCTATTTCACTTCTGAACTAAGAAAAAAAGAGTTTAAAAACAAGTTTTAAGAGTGGTTTAAGTTTGTTTAAGTGTTTACAAAATTGGTTTTATGAAGATTATTTCACAAGAAGAGGAGATCATCTTTGGTTTGAGCTTCCCATTTCACATCTCCATCTCTCTTGTTCTAGAGAAGTTTTCTCAATTCATTTATCTAGCTTATTTATATTTACATTGTCATATTTATATTTGCTAGACTTTAATTGAGTTTGATTGATTTTATCATTGCTTGCACACACAACCATTGAGCTTAACTATTTTCACATATTGTATAATTTGGGGTTGTGGTGAGTGTAACCTTGAGAGTGAGCCTAAATTGTGTTCTCATCTATTATAGAGAACAAATCTTGTAATTGAGCCCTTATTGTGAGAGTATTAATTTGTAATACATATTTACACCAAGAGGAGTATGTGGTGAGGACGTAGTTGATACTAAAGAAGTAGCATCGATAGTAAAGCCTAGAGAGAGCTAGTAAAATCGATCACTTAAGGCAGGCGATACGTGAGGACCAACACTTGAGATTGTAGTTTGTGTATGTACATTATGAGATAGTTGTAGAGTTTTTGTGAGCTAGAAAACCGAGTGTGTAGAGAAGTTCCGGCTTCCAAACCGGGTGTGTCGATAGTGGAGTTCTCCCTGGGAGTGGGGAGCAGAGACGTAGGACGGAAGGTCTGAACCCCGTGATTATATTATTATGTTTGGATTGCTCTTTGTATCCACTATTTGTTTATATTGTTTCTTGTTTTTTTTCCCTTTGCATATATATCCTTGCACATAGCTTATTGAATATCATCATTGTGAGTGTTCTTCTTCCTCTCTCGTAAAGTTATTTTATAGCTTTCAACCGTCAGATGGACTTATATTGATGGTCATCACTTTTTGATGAACGGAGGAGATTCAACCCATAACCCCAAGCATTTTAAATTTCAAAATTTTAAACATCACATCCCTCCTGGAGTCCCGCGTCACATTTTAAATAATTAAAGCGTTATTATTATCTCTGCCAACCGACAAACAGTTGCGTCATATCAGATAACAACATTCAGAGCTTCTCGAAAATATATAATAAAGGGAAGAATAATCTAGTGAGCCAACATCTCAACCGACCAGACTAGTCGACACCCTCTCCAACGGCTCGAGAGGCGATGTCAATCGGCTCGGAGTAGTTAACAAATTTCACCAAGTTTACAAAGAAGGCAACTTATTCGGCAAAAATTTTGAGACTTCACAAGATCAGGAGAACAAAAGATTTTTCATTTATTGATCAAGTATTACAAAGTATAAGATCTACAAGATGATAATGAAAGAATTCCTATAAAACCTATGGAACACTCATTCCAGCTCCTAGAATCAAAGATGGGGAACTCTTAGTAGTAGGCGGTGGAGGAGACGATCGGCCATGTTCTTCATCTGAATCATTTTTAGACTCATTAGGGTCAAATTATCCTCCTAGCGCTTCCAATTCCTCTAGCTCTTCTAAGCAGTTGGCGATCATAGAGGGATATCGAAAGCGATTGAGGATAATTTTTAGATCAGCAGGGAGCTGAACCAATAAATGATAGTATCCAGCGTTACAAGCTAAGGCCACCTCTGTCTTCCCAAGTAAGTTTTAACGATAAGTGTCAATGATATCTTAGCGATAAATTTCAAGGATATCCTGGTAATACTTATCCATGATTTCTTGCTCATGGGATGCAGACTTGAGTTGTTTAATCTCTTCTTGGAGCTTGGTGATAGGTATATGTTCTTCGTCTAATTGACGTTGGCATGCACCGCCATCTCTTTCTCTGCTCGAGCCAACACCTCAACCCGGTCCCTCTCTTGAAGCGCTTCATTCAACTTCTCCCTAAGCAGGGCGATTTCAAAAGTATTAGAAACAGATTCCTCGATAGCTTGTTGTTAACCCATTTTCTCATTGGCCTTTAATAAATTCCACATCCACAAGAAGCTTATGGTATTCAGTCCATACACGTTCTATTCGACCATATAGCTCATTTTCCAAACTGGCCCCTCAAATGCGAAGAGCCTAATGAAGACCGAGGTCGGACACCTTCTCCAGATACTTCTCATCCTCTGGAAGGAGGAATTGTTCAACCGCCCTAGACTGAATTCAGCGAGATCCAAGGGCGGTCCCCGAGCATCGAGATGACGTTCAGCTTCGTAGCAGAACTCCGGTATGGGTTCTGTCCCATACTTTGCACCAGGTGAAGAAAGACCAATAAGGCGCGTTCTTATCTTGTCCCATTCTACCTCTTTTATATCGGAGAATTTATGGGTATAAGGATATTTTGGACCAATAGAAGGTCTCATCTCTTCATGAGCCAGCTCCTTTCCCCATCGAGTTGACTCCTAATGACGACCCGATGACTGCTCCCTGATCTGTATCCTCTCCTCAGTTCTCTCTTCTAGAGGGGCTTCAGATGATTCTCTCGAAATCGGTTTCTCTCGCGAGTCGCCTAAGGTGACGATATCAGCATGCCTCTCTTCTTCCCTCGTTCGAAGCATTCTTCCCGACTCTCTTTTTCTCTTCCTATGGGCGAGGGAAGCAGCGCCTCCGGAACCGATCGACTGCGCCCCTAAAGAGTAAAAATCTTTACGGAGATGTTTAGCCGGCCTAATAGATGGCTCCCCATGGGGATCAACTGGCCTAGCTGCGGGCACTATAATCACCTCTCCTTGATCCGGTGATGAGGACCATAGCCCTACAATATCTTGAGGAGCCACTGGCACAACTGAAACCCCAGTCATGCGCATGATTGATTTATTGAGTAAATTCTCAAAACGGCGAGAGCCTGCAAATCCCTTGATTAAATCAAGTTGACTTTTCTCTTTCGAGGACAATGTGCTTCTAATAAGAGCATCGCTCCTTATCTCGAGCCATTCAGAGCAATGCATCTCTAAATCATCTCGGATCACCCACACAAACTTCTCCTTCCAATCCTTGTACGAATCTGGAAGATCTACGATCAATTTGAACTTTCCTATTATCTGAAAGTGATAATGGGGCCCCTTTTGATTTACCTTCACAGCCATCAAATGAGCAAAGATCTTCAGAGTAGGTCTTATTGCCAACCAATGGCGTATAACCACGAATGCCACAGCAACGACTATGACATTCGATTTCATCTACGCATGTGAGACTCCTAACATCTTAAATAGTTGCTTCATAAAGGGAAGCAGAAGTAACCTTAAACCGCAATCCATGTGTCTCAAGTAGAGAGGATGTCGTTCAGGTCCATGGTTGAAAACAGCCTTTGAACTCATCGGAAGGAGTAGTTCATATCCTGTAGGGATATCAAATTTCTTAGACATCATCCTCAATTGGGACAAGGTCACTTTAGAATGAATGTTTTCTAGAAAATCCCAACGATCAACCGCTTCTAAAGCCATGGAAGGACGGAAGGATAGTTTGGCAAGAAGAACGAGAAAGAGGGCAAGAAAGATTGAAGAAGAAGAGGAACAATTAATCATAAGAGAATTTGAAAAGATGATAGTCGCGTATGGTGATTTTATATATGAATAAAAAGAAACTCCATCTTTACAAATGTCAAGATTCAAGCCGTTAGATTCAATTACCTCTTATGGTTAGGATCTATCCTCGAAATTCAAAATTCTCACGAAAGACGAAGCGCACCCACTCTCTTTTATCTCAAAGAGCCCGTAATCTGCTAGAAGAGCAGCCCTGGTATAGTTATGATGATGCCCGCTGACGTCATATAGTACGGTTCTTTAAATGAAATCATCTCTTCTCCTATTCTGTCCTTTGATTATCTTTATTTTACTCGGATTCGGCTCAAGCCGAATCCAAGAAAAAGGGGCTAACTGTTATGGGACATATCTGTTCCATGAATATATGATTTGATGAGTCAGCATCTCAACTAGCCCAACAAACCGACACCCCAGTGTCGATGCGAGACGTAATGACAATCGACATGAGAGATCCTGACCTCCCAGACGAGTCGACATCTTTATATAGACTCGAGAGACGGTTATTAGCTGAGACGAGACGATATTCCAACCAATCGGACAGGCTGACACTCCTGAGTCGATGCGAAAGGCGGTGTTGGTCAACACGAGAGTCAGCAACTTGAAGATACGACCCTATGGGCTTTGCTTCTCGACAAAGCTAAAGGATTGCCCTTATCTCAAATCTGTCAGCACAGATGTCACTTCTCAACATTGTTTAATCTTTGATGATGATCATTATGTCTCCGTCCTCAACAGTCTTGAAGACTTATCGGCTGCTGGCTCCCAATGCTGCCGAAGTGATCTCCCGCCACTCACAAACCAACACGTGTGGAGCAAATAATGACTTATTTTTCAACTCACTCCTCCTCATCGCCTCACTACCGTCTTACTGCAGACCCATGGAGTGACCAACCTATCCTCGGCATCCCCTATAAATGTAGATGTTATTCGCTATAGCTAGAGGTTCGCAATCTAAAATCCCCAAGGGCACGCACTATACAAAAACAAGAACACACAGTTCTGTTATTCCACTCAAGCTCAAGTTCACCAACTGACTTGATCGTCGGAGGTACCACGGGGGAATTTATCTCGTCTTCTTACGACTCTTTGTGTGCAGATTACGCAATCATCTTAAGTCTATAATCAAGCATAAAGTCAAAGAAGAAAGCGACCTCTTGCAAACTCCGTGATTTTATTTAGTTGTATGATATTTAACATCAACAGTTACTTCTACCTTTTATCAAAGGAAATAATTTCAAAATAACTTTTTAAGTATTAAGGAACCTTGTGTCAATTTAATGATTTGAAGGGTTAATTTCTAATTAACCTAAAGAGTATAGGATTTAATAACAATTTTTATTATTTTAGGTATAAATTTCAAAATATGAAAGATTTGAAGGACTCGTATTCGAAAAATAAACCCAGAAGGTGGCAGGATTCGAACCATGACTTGAGGAACAATTCTTATTATGTGAGGTATAAATTTCAAAATATGAAAGATTTGAAGGACTCATATTCGAAAAATAAACATAGAAGGTGACAAGATTCAAACCCATGACTTGATGATCAATAGGCTAGTGTCATACCAAAGTTTGTGCTCATTTAGTTCCAGAAATTATATATATATAAATATTTATACCGTGGCTATGACAAGATTTTCTATAGTGATAAACCCAATAACTTTAGTAAATATGAGAAAAATTGACTCTCGTGTTACCGCGACATTTGTATGAAGAAGTCAAAAAATAATTGTTAAGCAATTTGTTGAGAAAAATCTTTTTTAATTTTTGGATAAAAAATTTTTTATGAGCTGTAATATACCTAAATTACTTATTTTCAAATAAATCCCTCAATTCATTAAATTTGTCATCAGGTCTCACGATTCTCATAATCATTTAAAGTTAATGACTCCAATTATTATTTCTACTCTTTATTAAAGGGACTCATTTCAAAATACTTTACGAACTGAAGGATCTAGTAGTAATTTTAATAATTTGAGGGATCAACTCTAAATGAGTTAGGAATCGATCGAGCATGATAGCACGTATAATGATTTAAGATATTTGTTTCAAAATATGAGAGTTGTAAGACATTAATATTGGAAGAGAAAAAAGGCTAAAGTACATGGTTTTCAGTATAAAATGGGGGTAAACTTTGAGTTTGTTACTTAAAATAAAAAATTTAATTTTTTTTTTAAATTAGATAGGGTTCGAAACATTGAAATTGCTATTGTGTTCCCACAATCCAAAATTATTTTGAAATTAGCCCCTCAAGTTAATAGCAATTTTGTTAGATCCTCTAGTTCTTACTATTATTTTTAAATTAATCTCTTTAGTTATTACTTTTACATTTTACTGAATGTATTATTTTTAAATTAATCTTTTTAGTTATTACTTTTACATTTTACTGAATGAAGTAATTTCAAAATAAAATTTTAAGAATTAAAGAGTTCAATTTTAGTTTTAGTGATTTGATAGATCAATTTCTAATTAACTTAAGAATTGTAGGATTTAATAACATTTTTCATGATTTGAGGAATTTAATTTCAAAACATAAAATGTTTAAAGACTCATAGTGAAAATAATTTTTTAAATTAAAGCTTTAAAAAAATTTAAGATCAGGAATCGAACGCGGGCCAACTAACAGGCACGATTTTATGAGGAAGGAAAGCACCAACAAGGCTACTTCCTCTCCATGTTTATATATATTAGCCATTTTACTGTAGCTATGATATGACATTCAACAGTTGTAGACCCAATTATATAAATATAAAATTCCAACAGAATGCTTAATCTTTATTTAACAACGTCTATTGACTTCAAGGAGGATATATATATTAACCTTAATTTAAGCTGGATTGTTTTTCTTTTTCTTTGAACTTTATTTGGAAATTTTAGAAATGAGTATAAAGTTCTCATTATGGTTTTCGTTAACAAAACAAGATGCATCCTCTATGTCTACATAAGGAAATATCCAGAAAACATATTATTGCTAAGGCCCTGTTTGGCAACCAAAAAAAGTGGCTTATCTAAGAGCTT